>PVKA01055243.1:0-10402 GCA_004027165.1 Ctenomys sociabilis
TGTGTGTGTGTGTGAGACAAGGGTGCCCAGGATGGCCTTGAACTCTTGAATTTGAATTTCTAGGCTCAAGCAAGCCTTCTATCTCAACTTCCTGAGTAGCTGGGACTATGAATGCATACCACCTTGTCCAGATTTTTGTGAATTTTTCTTGGTGGCAAAATCCATATAATGTAAACCTCATGTCTAATCACAGTACACCAAATAGAAGGATTGAAAGTCTCATCTAGGACTTAGCAAAACCCTGTCTGAAAAAGTAAGAAGGCTTAAGGCCAGCCTGAACTGTGTAGTGAGACCCTGTCTCAAAAAGACAAAAAAAAAAAAAAGAAAAGAAAAGTGAGAAGGCTTGGAGGCATAGCTCAATGCAAAGACCTGGAGTTCAATCCCCAGCAACACACACAAAACAAATACATTTCGTTTTTTTATTTTTTTAGTTTTTAATTTAGATACACTGTGAGTTTTACATAGATTGCCCCAGGATCACTTTCCAGGGGCCTAAGATTCCAGCCCTCACACAAGCTGCTACCCAGGAGTAGCTACTTGATTGTCTCCTATTTAGAAGCAGGCAAGGACATTCCCACTAAATTCTCTATGCTGGGAGTCACCTGAGGATGGAGCTGCCACAACTCCTCTGGGGGTAACCTTGCCTTAGGGGCTGTGCTAGGTCTAAAATAAAGGTGGAATAAAGGGTGGAACAGATTGACTAAATCAAATTCCTGCTCTCTCACCACTAGTGATGACCTTGGGCAAAAGGTCTTTATGTTGTGCTTCAGTTTCTTCATCTGTAAAATGGGGATACTGGCCATATGGCAAGATTGTTATGAGGATAAATGTTTGCTTTTAAGGGATTTCCCCCCTCCATAAGCCATCCTTTTGCTTTGGGGTCTTAGCATAAGAGTATGAAGGTTTGGATATCCTCTTCCCACAGATCTTTGAAGTTTCTTTGTTGCCCACAGAAGTTCTGGAACCAATAGGGGTAAAGGACTTAATCAAAATTTTAGTTCACACCAGGTGTGATGGTTCAGGTCTGTAATCCTAGCATTTAGAAGGCCAAGGCAAGACTATTGCCATGAGTTTGAGGGCCAGGCTGGGCTACATAGTAAGTTCAAGTCCAGCCTACACTATAGAGACCCTGTCTCAGAAAAAAAAATTTTTGTATCTCAGGATATAAAATTGGTAGGACATTACACCAGTGTATAGCTGCATTGCTCATAATAACTAAGAGGTAGAAACAACCACAATGTCTATTTTAAAATATCACATACATGCAGTGAAATGTTCTTCAGACTTAAAGAAAAATGAAGGCTATGTCTCCCTTCCTGGCCCCTCCCTTGACTCTGCTTCCTCTGCACCATGAGGTGAGCAACTTTTCCTTGGCCATGCCCCACTGCTATGCCATTCCTTCTTTGGAATCATCCAATCATGAACTAAAATGTGAGCCAAAATAAACCTCTCCTCCCTTAAGTTGTGGGTGTTGGGTATTGTGTGTAATTGATGAGGAAAGTAATCAAAGTTCCTCTCCCCAGCTTTTAAAACTTGGAGAGCTAGGTGTGGTGGTGCACACCTGTAATCCCAGCACTCAGGAGACCAAGGCAGGAGGATCATTTCTAGCTCAAGACAAGCCTAGGTTATAAAGTGAGCTCAAGGCCAGCCTGAACTACATAGCAAGACCCTGCCTCAAAAGATAAATAAATACAATAAAATAAAATTTGGACACAAGGTGTCACTTGACTGCCTATACTCGGTTTGAATTTGCTGTCTTCTTGCTTTAGTTTCCAAAGTGCAGAAATTATATGTGTACCACCATGCTCAGTTCATTGTGACTTCTATCAAGTACCTGGAAGAGTCAAATTCATAGACAAAACGTAGAATAATGTTACTATTCTACTTCAGTGTGAAGAGGGGTAAAGAGTTTCAGTTTGGGGACAATCAAAAAGTTCTGAAGATGAATGGTGGGGATGAATGCAAAACAGTTATGGATATACGCAATGCCACTGAGCTGAACATTTAAAACATGATTAAAATGGGACTAGGACAGTGATGGTGAACCTTTTAGTGCTTTCAGTGACAAGTAGCTGGCTGCAGCACTCGTGTCACAGGTTTGCCCTGTTGGATTAGGGAATGTTGCTCAGTGATAAGAGTTCTTGCCTAGCAGGCTCAAGACCCTGGATTTGATCCCCAGTATAATTAAATAAATATTTTTTGCTGTTACTGGGGATTGGACCCAGAATTCTTGCACTGGGTTACATCTCCAGCCCTTCTTATCTTTGGACTCACACCAATGTCTGCAGGGGAAATCTTAACCTTGTATATTCTATAGGTCTCACCTATAGCCTACTGGTATGAACCCTTAAGCTGCTCTAGGTCTGTCCCTGAGGCTTCCTCATTTCTCCCCTGCATGGTTTTATTGTATGCAGCTAAGTTAGGTAGAAATAGGAAAGACAATCAAACAACGCTGGGCCCTTATAAGAGTCAGTGTAGAGGATAAGAAGATACTACAATGGGACTGGCAGTGCATCCATTGAGGACAGACCTCATGATAAAAACAGAATGGCCAGGCCTCTGTGCCTCCCTGAGTGGAAAGCAATATACTATATTTGGTATCATCTGTTCCAAAAAGGTCTAGATAGATGATAGTCACCTAGGTCGGTGACCAGGACCTCCTGAATCATCTCTTCCAAAAAAAGGTCCATGTTGTTTCCATGTACACTTGCTATGTGACTTGTTTCCCCACTGCATCAACATTAACTAAACAGCTATATGTGTAATCCTATTGGTTGATCATAGTTTTGTCCCATGCTGCACCTACCTAATGATTTTGTACCCACGTCATAATTTTACTCTATAAAACTTCCTTTGAGAAGTGGCCTCATTGGCAACCCACATGGGCCCTCTCCTGACTCTTAGGAACCATTTCTACCTCAATAAATATTCCTACTTTTTTTTTTTTTTTTTTTTTTTTTTTTTTTTTGGTAGAACTGGGGATTGAACTCATGCCCTTGCACTTGCCAGGGAAGTGCTTATTCCACTAGCCATCTCCCCAGCCCCCCAAATTTTCCTCCTTTTAACCTCTGTTGTACCTTAAAATTCATTCTTTGATTTTTGGGAACACAGACTTGAAGTATCACACACCTAGCAGGTTTGAAGTTATATTTCCCTTATATCATTGGGAGAAACAATATCATCTGGAGGCCCCAGTGAGATAATTGGAAGAGTTTGCTTTCATTTCATGGACTCTAGATTGTGACCCTTTTAGTAATCAAGAGTTATCATCCTTGTTTGTCAATTGATTATGCCTTGAATTGTATGCCTTTTTATGCATTGTTTTTGTTAAAATTATAATAAATTTAAGTTGAGAACATGGGGAGATCATGATGTTTCTTTGAGGAGGTATTTTGTATATATACATACACACACACACACACACACACACTATATATATATATATATATATATATAATATTTTAGGGAAGGGTATACAGGGTGTTCAGGGTCTCACAACTAGATCAGACTTATAGTGACCCGCCTATTTACAGCCTTCCAAGAGCTGGGATTACAGGTGAGCACCACCATGCCCAGTCTCAACATTTTGCCTTTATATACAATATCTTGTATGCCTGTTTTGTACATATGGACTTACTAGCTGTTAAATTTATTGATGCTGTTTGCTTAACCAGTTTGACTTAGACAACAGCACTAGGGAAAAGTAATGAGAGTGTTTCCTAGCAGACTTTGATATAAAATTCTGTAAAATAAGTCTTCTATGAAATCTAATTTATATTTAGAGAATATACATGATTATTAATAAATCATGAGACTGCATCTGCCAGTTAAAAGACAGGATACCAGCAGCCATTCTTAAGACTTGGATGAAGAAAAAAAAAAAAAAAAAAAAAAAGACTTGGATGACAGATTTCACTGGCAATCTGACCTGACCCCCTCTACACTCTAGAGGGAATGCCCAGTCTACTCTGCCTCAGTTTCTTTTCCAGTCTGATATTTCATTGGTGAGGAAGAAATCTTAGTTCTTGAGATTCCCTACTCTTGCCTTTCCAGGCTGAGGGTGATGGATTCATAGCAAATTACCTCAATAACTCATTATAAGAAGAAAAGACTTCCTTCTTCCAATCTGATTTCTGAATATTTTCCTGCCACTTTGTGCTTCACTTTCTACAGGCATCTTTCTCCTAAAGATTAGAGAGGGAGAAGCTAGAACTTTCTCAGTCTTTCCCTCCTATACAACAACTAAACCTTTAAATTGAACCTGCAGAAAATGAGCATTTGCTAACATAGAAGACAAGGAAGTCATCTTAGATGAGGGACACATAGACTGTCTCTAAGTCAGCTAAGATATAGAATTTTGCCTGTCCAGGCAAACACATATGACAGCCATGTCCCATTTTAGTGTTCTAGGTAACCATCTCCCTTGGGAGACTGAACCTGAGATCCTGCAGAAAGAACGAACTTCTGGATGAGACCAGAAGGAACTATTTCCTAAGCACAACACCCAAGAGACCAAAACACATTAAGTTTAAGGGATAGTCCCCAGGCTCCTGGTTCTCTTCCTAGGTCTGGTTCTCATCATTTACATACATAGAAGAGGAAAATATTTTCACTATGTGTAAACTGTGGGTGCTGAATGGTGAGTATAAGTTTTAACTTATGGGCTTCATACGTGTGTTGCAGACATACAGGCATGGAAATTTTAGAGTGGAATTTGAGTAATACAGCACTATCTTGCTGCTAAGGAAGATTGCCTAGGTGATTGGGTGGACTGCATAAATGTCTTAGAGAATTCTTTGCCCTATGAACCATCAATCTCTAGAAGTGATCTCTTTTTAAACTGGGAAGTTCTCTAACCACTTCTAATTTTCCTTTTGATTTCTTTTCCCTTGATTTCTTTCAAAAATTGGAAAGTAGTAGTCCAGGTGTCTTGATCATTAGTTTAATTTTGCTAACAATTCTTCCTTTTTTTTTTTCTGTAGAGCCAGAGATTGAACTCAGACCCGTGCGCTTTCCAGGGAAGTGCTTATTCTACTGAGCCATCTCCCCAGCCCAATTCTTCCTTTAAACATGACTGTTAGTGCTGGAATCTACTGTAGACTGTGCTTTTGGAAATATGTACTGCAGTCAGGAGCATAAGTTTCAGGGAAAGCAGGAGCTTGAGTTGGTAAAGGTGGCTAGTCAAACCCAACCTATCTTCTGGTCACTCTTCAGATAGTATTTACCTGCTCTGGAGCAGGTCACCTCAGGGGATCCTTGAGAGAGAATATAGAAGTCAAGTCATAATTAAAAGGGACACCTATTTTTTTTCCTCTTGTTGCAGACAAGAAACTTGACTGTCAACTTCTCTTACTTATTTGGAATGTATTCTTAAACACTGGAAATTGTTTGACCCTCGCATACTGAGAAAGAGCTTTTTAATATTTCTCTGAACCTATGCATGGCCTGCCAACCCCCTAGAGGCAAAATGGAAAGCAGAGGAAAGTATTAATTGTGAAACTATTTCACAATTAAATTAAACTGTGACAGAAGGAAAATGGTCAGGATTACCTTGTGTTTAGACTTTCTTTGCAATAAGAGATAATTTTTATTTGTGATCAAATGTTAATGTAACCCATAAGAAAATCAGACACCTCTAGCCCTTCAGGCATGATCACATGCATCCACTATCACTGAACCTAAGATGCCCCCTCACCTTACACTTAGGACAAGGCTTCCAAGGCAACTTTAATCAAAGCTTCATCTACTACTACTGAACCTGAGGATGATGCTTCCAAAGCAACCTAGATCAAAGCCTCATCCACTATTACCAAGCCTGAGGTTTCTCCCACTTGCCCCTTGCACCTAAGGGTAAGGCTTCTAAGCCATCTGTAACTGAAGCCTCTACAGAGCTATATCCACACAAAGATGATTTTCTTCAAGCCCCTCAGAGACAGTAGCCCTTGAAGGAAATAAACAGGGAATTTGGCAATACCCATGTTCATGTATTCTTTTCTCTGTGGCCTCAAACAAATCAAGATCTGAGAAAGTTTTCAGATGACCCTTATAAGTACATTGAGATTGTTAGGGGATTTATTCAGACCTATGAACTACACTGTAAAGATGAAATGTTACTCTTAAATCAAACACTGACTATGAGAGACAAACGACATTACAAGTTGCTATTACATTTGGAAGTGAATAGCATATTGTTAATTTTAAACAGCCAGAAGATGGAAGGCTAGGGAAATAGCTGTTTCCTACAGGAGTCTAACCAAGAACCCTACTGGCCTACCAACCAGACAGGAGACTGGATTAAGAAACATCTTCAGACAAGTATTCTTGAAGATCTAAAATAACTGTAGTAAGCCCTCCAGTTATTTTAAATTGTCAACTATTCATCAGGAGAAAGATGAGAGCCCCTCTGCCTTCTTGGATTGTTTACAAAGAGGCATTACTAAAACACACATCCCTGGCTCTTGATTTGACAGGACATACTATTTTTAAAAACAAGTTTATTACCCCGTCAGTCTCAGACATTAGAGAAAAAAGATAGCTTTTGCTCCCAAAAACCCACTTGATACTATAGTGAGAATTGACTCCTAAGCATTTTATAATCGAGACCAGGAGGAATCCAAAAGGAGAAAAGAAAGAGATCAAGAGAAAGTGGCTTCCTTAACTATTTCTTTGGCCGTGCTTCCTTCATATGCCTACCTAACATGAAAATGCCTGGCACCAGGTGGCTTTTAGACAAACCCTCTGTGGAGTATTTCTCACTGCCAATCACAACTTTGACCCCCCATCACTGAAAAGTAGCTATAATGGTCTTCAACCCTTGATCCCTCAAAGAAGTTGGGGATAATTCTTCAGAGGGGGGAGTTTGTTTGTTTGAGACAGTCTTGCTATGTAGTTCAGGCTGGCCTCAAACTCACTATATAGCCCAGGCTGGCTTCAAACTTGCCCTCAGCCTCCCCAATGCTGGGATTATAACTATGCCCCACCACACCCAGTGAAAAAGGAATATTGTAGATAGCTATATTAGTTAGAAACATTATAGGTAGATGGGGATAGACCTCTGTCCTAGTTACTTTTCCTTCATTGCTAAGACAAAATACAAGACAACCAAAGATAAAAGGGAAAGGTTTATTTAGTCCACAGTTTGAGGAGGTTTCAGTCCATATCAGGTGGCTCAAAGGACATAGCCAAGGGGCAACAGTTTGTGGTAATAGAGGATAGCAAAAGCAACAATAGAGAGAAAGAAAACTCTGTCCCTTATATTTCATGCAGGCAACCTGATCTAGGGCAGGTGTGGCACTCACATCCTTAATCCCAACACTGGACCACGAACTGATCACAAACTCTAGATTCAGCTGTCTTTGAAAAGCCCACCCCTCCATGACTTCATGAGGCTTTTGGGTGGACATTTAGACACAGACTATAACAGCCTTCAAGGGAGTCAGTGCAGAGGATGAAAATTATTACAATGGGGTGGGCAATGCATCCATTGAAGACAGGCCTCACAATAAAAACAAAATGACCAGGCCTCCATTCCTTCCCCAGGGGTAAGCAATATACTATATTTGGCATCACCTATTCCAATAAAGTCTATATAGACATCAGTCACTAGGTGGATGATCAGGACCTCCTGACTCATCTCTCCCCAAAAAGGTCCTTGTTCTTTCCATGTACGCTTGCTTCCCCACTGCATCAACATTAAACAGCTATATGTGTAATCCTACTGGCTGATCATAGTTTTGTCCCATGCTGTATCCCTGTAACAATTTTGTACCCACCTCATTTTGTTCTATAATGCTTCCTTTGAGAAAAGTGGCCTCAATGACAATCCACATGGTCCCTCTCCTGTTTCTGAGGAACTGTTTCTCCCTCACTAAATATTCTTTTCTTTTTTTTTTTTTCTGCCATACCTGGGATCGAATTTAACTCAGGACCACTGCACTTGCCAGGCAGGTGCTTATGCCACTGATCTATAACCCCAACTCTTAATATTTCCTACTCTTAACCTTTGTTGTTCCTAGAATTCATTCTGTGATTTTGGACAACACAAACTGGGAGTATCAGACATCTAGCAGGTCAGGAGTTATAATATTTCATATATTTTTTTCATACATATATATATATATATATACATATATATAATTTGAAGGTCCTCTATCAGTTTGAATGTGTCATGCCTTCCTAAACCTCATCCTGAAACTCGTGTCTCCCCATCCTTATTGAGAGAAATTAAGTGGGTGGAAATTGTATCCAACTATGGTTTTAAGGAGTGAGGCCTTTGGGAGGTCTTTAGAATAGGACTCCCACAACTGAAGGCTGGTGGTTTATTGTTGTTTGTGTGTGTGTGTTGTTTTTTTCTGGCGGAACTAGGGATTGAACTCAGGCCCTTGCACTTTCCAGGCAGGCGCTTATTCTACTGAGCCATCTCCTCGGCTTGTGTTGGGTTTTTGCTTGTTTGTTTGTAGAGGCAAGATCTCACTATGTAATGCAGGCTGTCCTTAAACTCACTTAAATAGCCCAAGCTGACTTCAAATTTACAGCAGTCCTCCAGCTTCAGCTCCAGATTGCTAGGATTATAGGCATGCACCACCAGGCCTGGCCTGCTGGTGTGGTGGTTTTATAAGAGAGATGGGCATGAGAGAGACAGAGAGACAGAGACAGAGACAGACAGACAGACAGACAGACAGACAGACAGACAGAGAGAGGCAGAGAGAGAAACAGAAACAAGAGACAGAGACACAGTGATTTTCATTACCTTTAACCTTGTGATATCCAATGCTTCCTCCAGATTCCTTGACCCTGAATCTCCAGAACCATGATACAAAGTAAATATCTTTCCTATATAACTGACCAAGTTTGTGGTATTTTGCTATCAGCAATCAAAACCAGACTAAGACATCACCTGACAAAGATTCTGTCATTAACCAAATTATTCAATTCAGATTCTCTAGAGCATTCCAAATAGGCCTAACTTTTGGAGTTATGTGTTGTTTCTGCATTGTTCAATCTTAGCAAGAACTATGTTAAATTGCTTTACTCAGGCCCTTGCGCCTTCAACATTCAATCACTTTCTACACTTAACAGAGATCCTCATCCTCTACCCCACCGCTAGATTGTATCTGAGCACTGTGGCCTGTCTTCCCTTAAGAATCCTGTCATATGGGTTTGTCCAGAACTATTACCTCTGAGTAATTTTCTACCACTGACCCAATCTACCCTTGGCTATTAATTTCCACTTGCCCATGCTATATGGGCTAAGCCTAATCTCTCTACCTGACTGAAAAACCCTATTGTAATAGTGCCTATGCCTATTTTGGTGGTTTTGGATAAGGTTTGCCTTCTGGGGCTTTAAATGTCATGATTGATTTTCCTTAAATATCCTCTGTGTTTCCCACACAGGTCTGCAGAAGGGAGCTTGCTCTCCAAGTTATTTATTTATTTATTTATTTATTTATTTATTTTTGTACTTGGTACAGGGTCTCACTAGGCAGCTCAGACTCGTAGTGATCCTCCTGTTTCAGCCTCCCCAGTGCATGACCCATGCATCCAGGTTGGAGTGGGCACTACATGTGGTACCAGGGATTGAACCGGATCCTTGAGCTTACCTAGGCAAAGGTTTAGACTCCTGAGCTATCTCTGCAGCCTGCTCCCCCAAATTAGAATACAGCTAAGCAAAAACCCAGGCTCAGTCAGGGTCCAGCCTGGATATGATATCAAAATTTTAAAGGACCTTCCCTACAATCTGAGAATGGAATGATTCCAGTAGGCAGCCAGGTATAGTGATACATGCCTGTAATCCTAGTAGGTTGAGGCAGGAGGATCACCAAGTTTGAGGCCAGCCTGGGCTCCATAGTGAGTTCAAGCTGGCCTGGACTACACAGCAAGACCTTTTCTCAAAAAACAAAACAAACAAAAAAACCAACAAAGAACACACACACAACTCCAGTAGAAAGCCTGGATGAGAATGGTGAGGGGCCAGGAATTGTTTTCCAGATGAGCTGCACAGCTTAAGGGGGGGCACGGGGAAGGCTGTGTTCCCAAGATCCACCTAAGCTTCCTGCCTTCACTTCACTCAGCGCCCCTCCCGGGCTTGACCGCCACCCAGAGTCTTTTGTAGAAATCACACTCTGCGGAGAGAAGAGTGACCATACCTCTGACCCTGGTTTACCCGTGCCTGACAGCGCCCCCTCGAGAATGCATGCGTCGAGAGCCAAGCTGTGGCAGGCGCGGAACTCACACGCCTTCCGCAGTCCACCTGGGCTGAGCCCGGCTCGCTTTCCGGAAGCTGTGCTCCCTCCTCTCCCCAACACTCCCGCACCCCCACCCCCACTCCCACCCCCACCCCAAGCAGCAATTACCCGCCCAGGCGGCTGGGGAAGAGCCAATTAATGCGGGAGACGCGGCCCCT
>PVKA01055244.1:0-10402 GCA_004027165.1 Ctenomys sociabilis
TAGTGAGGGGATGCTTTGGGAAGGGAAGAGCTGATGAGGGGATGGGTTGGGGAGGGGATGCACTGGGGTAGGGAATGGGCTAGGGGATGGGATGAGTTGGAGATGGCTGTGAGAGAATCATATGGATTGCACATTTAGTGGCTTGTAAGTGCTAACCTCAACATTTTAAGTCCTAAATATCATTTGTCAGGCAGATGCTGTGTCTAAGCTGAAGTGGAGGGCTCAACTGAGATATTTAACAGGTTTTAAGGTGAGGAAAGTAGGCATGACACACTTACTCAGGGCTTCCTTCAATAGTGGAGGTGAGTGGGAGACACAGGTTCAGTGATAGTGGCTGTGGATGGAAGACCCAGAAAGGATTGAAGAAGCACAAATCATGCTGTATCTAATCACATTTAAGAGGAGGGGAAGCAGAATAATTTCTAAGTCTAAATAGAAAAGCCTTAGGCTTGCGAGATAGCTCAGCAGACAAGTGCCTGCCTAGGCAAGTGCAGAGATGGGTTCAATCCCCTCCACCAGATGCAGCACTGTCTGTGCCCCCAGGCATGCTGAGCCAACCACTGAGTCCGGGTGTGGTGGTACACACCTGTGATCCCAGCACTGGGGAGACTGAAAACAGGAGGATCACTCTGAGTCCCAGATGCTTAGTGACACCCTGTACCAAATTCATAAAAAATAAATGAATAAAAACATCAATTAATATAAAAGCATTGAAGTACTGAGGGAGCAAATCTTGCAAATAGGAAAATATGAAAGAAGAACTAGGGTCCGAAGGAAAAACGGGACACAGCGTGTTGCATGCTGAGAAAGTTCACTGCATAAATAGAACAGAGGCTGTTGCTGCTGGGCTTCAGGTGTGTGATGTGTGTTCATGGGCCACTGTGTATGTATCTGTAAACATGAGCAAAAAATGCACTGAAAGATACGTAATTTCTAAGTACTTTTGACTCAAGTTATTCTAATAGTAACAGGCCTATGAAGGTTCTGAGGGAATAAACAGTATGACCTGATTTATTTTAGGGTAAAAGGAAATAGCCTCATCTTTCCAAATTCTCCTATTGGTCTAGACTATCTTTTCAAAGTTATTTTTAGGGGCGGGGGAGATGACTCAGTACAATAAGCACTTGCCTGGCAAGCGCAAAGCCCTGACTTCAACCCCTGGTTCCACAAAAAATATATATAAATAAATAAAATTAGTTTTATCTATTAATTAATTAATTTGTTTATTTAGTACAGGGCCTACAGGGTCTCACCACAGACTGGACTTGCAGTGATTCTCCTGTTTTCAGCTTCCCAGGCACTGGGATTTTAGGTGTACACCACCACACAGAGATCTAAACTGTCTTGTTTGGATAAAACCCTGGGGTTTAAAGATTAGAGAAGTCACCAATAATTGATGTCACAGGAACTTTTGAAACTAATCGAGCCCTCAAGAAGGGTGAAGGCAGTCTTAACCAAACAAGGCCACTGCCCCAATAGCTTGCTTCTGATGCTTTTGAGCAGGCTAAGGTCTCTCAGAAAAAATTTTATTTTATTTTACTGCAGTACTGGGGATTGAACTCAGGACCCTGCACTTGCCAGGCAAGTGCTTATTCTATCTCCCCGCAGAGAAAATTTGCCCTGGTACAGAAAGAACATTCTTTATCCTTCTGTGCTCTGGACAAGACAGCATGTTTACCTTTGCCCATACAGAGCCAACAAGGAGAGCAGCATCTGGCCACACTCTTCCCTAGCAGCTGAGCTGAAGCAAAAGGGATGATGCAGAGGTGAAGTGGTGGCAGGAAAAGGGGCCTGAGATCCAGGTTCCTTTTGTGCTCTGAGGAAAGGAAAAATCAGGGAAGACATGGCAGGTGCCAAGGTGAAGGAAAAGGCTCAAGGAAAGAGACTGTCAGGAGACATGGGCAGAATGTTGGGCGAGAGGCCACAGGGTTTTCTTCACGTGTGATATCCTCCCAGGTCTGGGAATTCAGCACATGATGCAAGATCCGCAGACTAGGGCATAATCCATAGCATATTTCACAGGTTCAGAGTTCAGTACCACTGTGTAGTAAGTTACAGAGATCTGCAGAAAAGAACAATTAATATGTTCTTTGTGGTTTAATAGCCATTTATCTTCAAGAAATCATCAGTGTCCACAATATGGTAAGACCATCCCACTCCTGAGTTGACCCAGGACACAGGGCCATTCCCCAACCTTGTCAGCTGGCATCAGTAAGCATCAGTGGGTTAATTTTTCATCTGAAGACATGTAAGGCTGCCCCTAACTTTTCTGTCCTAATGATGAAATTGGTTCTGTATGCCAAATAGAAGAGAGCTCTCTTCCTGTTGACTTTCAGAAATCATTCTGAGGACAGGAGGATGGATTAGATGGGTGAAGCTACAAAGGCTGGGTGAGTCCAAGAGGAGTGGTTTCTGTCCTCTAACAAAGAGCCAGCGCTAGCTTAAGTGAGGTAGTGACAAAGAACTCAGTAAAACTAAGTAAGCCTCTCAGCCTTAGAGATGTCAGAACATGGTCACTGTGTACACACATGCACCAGGTACAAAGAGGGAAATAAGACAGTCTCACTTTTTTTGTTTGTTTGTTTGACTGGGGCAGATTCAAGAATGAACTCTTAGTAGGGCAAGAAAATGTGAGATGTGGCCACAGGTGGAGAAGGATGCCACGTGTTTACTTTGCTTTATGCAGGTTCACCTATTATCTGTCTTTTAGTTACTGTTTTATTCTTTAAAAATGTCCAGAATACTCCCTCACATGTAATTAATGGTACTGTTAGTTTTTTATTTAATTATTTATTTATTTTGGCAGAGCCAGGAATTGAATTTAGATCCTTGCGCTTGCCAGGGAAACACTTATTCCACTGAGCCATCTCCCCAGCCCCTGGTAGGGTTAGTTTGAGGTGTGGCTGAAGATAACCACATAGGGTGGGCCGCGATCTTGGGGAGATGCTGAATGGCTGTGGCCTGGGAAAGACCACATGCAGCATGGAGGAGCAGTGGCTGATGACCTCAGAGAACAGCCTCAGAGAACAGCCACGGGCCAGGTGTTCTGGGGAGAGGCTGCATCAGAAAACCATGGGGCCAAGGTTGTGAAGGAGCAGCAGAGGCCCTCGGAGGAGCGATGTGTAGTAAGTGGGGCAGAAGGGATGGGCTTCTGGTAAAAGTGATTTAGGAATAAGAAAAAGAACAAAGCAGTAGACATTTTTCATGCCTGTATCTTGTTCCCTTGAGCAACGACTTTAAAGATAAAAGCAGGTGAAGTATTGACTATTGTTATTCTCCTATAAATAGCTATGAAATTTTGTTTTACCTTCTTTCCACAAAATAAAAAAAATCCAAACAGAAGTACAATTGAGGTTTTAAACATGAATTCTAAAAGAAAGGAATGTTACAGGGAAAAAGCTTAATAGAAATGGAGACAAGAGGTGCAGGATGGTGTATGAGAGTGTATTTGTGCATGAATGTGTGTTTGTGTTTGCATAGGTGAGACCCTGTAAGTGAAAGTGGAGTTGTTTTTCTTCCTGTGTGAGGTGTTATTTGTTTTAAATTTTATGTATTTATTTTTCCTCTTTATGTATTTGGTGCAGGGCCTCACTCTGGTCCTCTTGTTTTCAGCCTCCCCAGCACTGGGATGATAGGTGTGCACCACCACACCTGGACTTACTCACCTGCTCAGTGCACCCTGGGGCAGAGCCAGTGAGGCGTGTGGAGCCTGGGACTGAACCCTGGGACCTGCGCTTGCCCAAGCAGGCACTTAGTGTGCTGAGCTGTCTTCCCTGGTCTGATAGTTTGTGTTTTTATGGTAGTGTGTATATTTTTGTGTCTTGTGTGTATGTCATTGAGAATGTATAAAATATGCCTGGGTAAATGTGTAAAAGTATTTTTGTTGTATGTGGGTATGTAAGTGTGTATGTTCTCTGGGCTTGAATGTATTTGTCTGTGTGAGCATTTGAGGAGCTCTTGTTTCTGTGTGAGGTATATACATATACACATGTATCTATGTGTTCTTCTGCAAGAATGGGTTTATGTGTGCTAGCATGCATTTGTATGTTTTTGTGTATTGTGTGTGATTTGAGTTGTGTTTATGTGTGAGTTCATTTTCTGTCAGCACGTGTTTGTGTGTCCATTTGGATTTATCTTTGTGTGTATTTTGTGGCAATTTGACTGTTCTGTGTGTGTATGTTAGAGGGTTGTGACCTTGTAGGCTGTGTTTAGTGTTATAGAATACTGTGTGCTTTGAGTGTGTGCACATATGTTGATATGTGGCTTTGTATGTATTTCAGGGGCTGACAGTGTGTGATGGTGTATGTATGTGTATCTTTGTGTTAAAGTAAAAACTTATGAGTGAATGCATGTGTATGAAACTGTATTGAAATGAGAGTATGCCTGTTTACATGTTCAAAAGTACTTATGTAAATGTACACACATGGAAAAGCACGTACATGTGTGTCTCTCAATATGTGGCTGTGTTCTTATGTATGTTGATGAGCAAAACTATGCATCTGTGGAGAATTCATGAATGTGTTGTGTATGTGCATATCTGAGTGCTGTGTGTCTGTATAAATGTACAAATTCGTGAGTGAGTGGATCTGTGTGAATGTACACACATGCAAAAGCATGTGTATGTGTGTCTCAATGCGTGGCTATAATCTTATGTATGTTGATGAGCAAAACTCTGCATCTGGAGAATTCATGAATGTGTTGTGTATGTGTGTATCTGAATGCTGTGTGTCAGTACAAATGTACAAAGTCATGAGTGAGTGGATCTGTGTGACTGTTAACTCCTCAGTGTGTAAAGCAGCATGTACCCTTGTAGCTCTTCATCTCTGTGAAAGTGCATGCATCTGTGTTAATGTATGTAAAAGATTGTGCATGCATGTATTTCTCATATGTAAATAGATGGCCATGTATGAGTTTATTTCTGTTTCATAGTGTGTAGGTGTATGTAGCTGTGTGGAAACATGAGACTGTGTATGTACATGTGTCAGGGTGACTCTGAATATGCTGTGTGGTATGCTATTGTGTGTATTTGTGTGTGTGTGTGTCTGTGTGTCTGTCTGTCCACAAGCCCAATTTGTGAGGGATCTCCAGGAAGGACAGAAATGTTGTCTTTTTTCCTGTCTTTTCTTGTGATATTAGGGACAACCCAGAACCTTTGCTTTAAGTAACAGACCAAGATCTTTGTATTTTAAAACAAGAAATTGCCAAGTTGCTGTACTGTCATGCTGGGGTGCACCTGGAGTCTGCCTCGTTTTGCCTTCCAGAGTGCCAGAGCTGCAGGCATGCCCTGCACAACCTGCTAGGCATCTGCTGCTTTCAACTGTGTCTGCAACAGTATTGGCAGGCCGTCAGAACAGTGGCCCTGTGCACGCCTGCAGACCAGCACAGATGGAATTCAAAGTGCGATAGTAGCCACTTGTGTCCACACGAGGGAGCCTCTGCCTCATTTATTTTGTATATTGGAGTCAGTTCAAGCCCATCAGCCCAAACAGAGGCAGGTCCTTAGCCACTTTCGGGAACCAGTAAACATTCTTATTTCTCTGCTGCTCCCCCTGGCCTGCTGCAGATCTCTTCCGTGCTCCTGGGACAGACCTGGATGTGATCCTCTAGCAGGAGGCACTGGAACTGCATGTGCCGGGCCCTGCAACAGGCTGCCTGTGGTTCCTTGGGTCCCAGAGCAGCAGTCTAGGTGAGTGAAGGGAACAGTCGGGTGGCCTTTCCCTCAAGTGGCAGGCACAGGGTTGAGCACTAAGGCAGCCACGTCTTGTAATTCAGGAAGACCTTATGCCAGGTTTTACCCTTTCCTGCAGGTGGGATATCTACTTTAACAGGTCTTCCCAGGCTGTTAAAGTAGGAAGCTGGGAAGCACCTTGCCCCCAGTGCAGCACGCAGCTCTATGTTCCCTGCATCCCAGGACTGGGCTGTGAGCACCCAGCCAGCAGGGGAGCCACATAGATGGACAGTAGTGTGCGGGGCGAGCCCTTCCTGGCTGCCTCTGATGGCCGTACTGCTATGGCGAGGCTGTTCCAAAGCCGAGCCTGGGGAGTGCGGCCAAGGGCTGAGGTCCCCAGGGAGAGGGGTGGGCTTTTATATTTTTCAAATAACATTTATACCTGACAGCAATAATGACTGACATCATCTGAGATCTTTTCTTTGTTTACAGGTATAAACAGATGTGTTCTTACTTGACTAACATCTAATTTTTTTGATTATCAGAGTAATGCTGTGTGGAGTGTGCTGAGTTCAGGTCTGTTTATTACAGTAGAATAACCACATGCACACATATGTGGAAAAGCCTAGCACCGTAGCAGTTTTAAGTGAGCTGAGGTACTGTCGTGGTAAGGAGCCCTGTACATATTTTGTACATTAGAAGGCTTGTACATGTGGGATTTTCAAATGTAAGTAACATCATTCTATCATGAACAGTACAATTTATCTTTGAAAAAATATGCATCATAAGATTGTACATTTTCCATGCTTACAAACCTCCATATTTCTTCTCTCACAGTTAGTTGCCTATAAATGCTCCGCCACTTTATGCAGAGGCTATGGTATGTAACTGTCTCTCTCTCTTTTTTTTTTTTTTTTTTTTTTTTTTTTTTTTTTTTTTTTTTTTTTTTTTTTTTTTTTTTTTTTTTTTTTTTTTTTTTTTTTTTGGTAGAACCTGGGGTTGAACTCAGGCCCTTGCACTTATTCTACTGGGCTATATCCCTGGCCCCTGACTACTCTTGATTCAACCCATTATTCCAACACTTTTTCCCACTCAGTAAAGATAAGTTACAGGGTTTTTTTTTTCTTTCTTTTTCTTTTTTTTTTCTGTTTCATAAGCACATCCCCAGGCTGTAGTCTTGCGTGTATTTCTTGTTTTTTTCTGGCTGGGAAGATTGACGGCAAGATTTCTACATAGTTTCTTTAAAATGACGGGAGATTTCTGACCCAGCACAGAGGGGTCTTGGTTGGTCAGGACTGATTCCTCAGCCCTGTGCATGGTGCCTGCCTCACCTTACAGTCTTAGGAATGTGCTGACCACATTGGCAAAGCTGGCTGCTCTTAGGCTGTGTGAAGTTTAACTGTGGAGAAACTTCACATTCTTTAGGGGATAGATGTCCATGGCATTCCTGTGGGCTCCATGGAGCCTTTTCAGAAAGATTAGGCTGCATTAAATGCTCCGTATGTAAAGTCCTCAGGGTGCCCCTCTGTTTAATGACAAACTCATCATTTTAAATCAATCATTGGGCTAATGTGTGATTACTGATTCCTGGTAAACAAAGGCAGGAATGAGAAAGAGAAAGAGAGAAAATGCTTTTTCTGTCAGCCAGAAAAAGCATAGCACCTTCAAGCAACTATGGGAAAATCATTGCCAGTAAAGCTGTGTGTGTGTGTGTGTGTGTGTGTGTGTGTGTGTGTGTGTGTGTGTGTGTGTAGATAGCTGGAAGTATAAGCAAAAACTGCAGTGAAAGATCTCAATCATTGTGAGATGGTGTTTGGATACCATTTATCTTAACAACACCTGGAGATCTCAAGGTTCTTAGTCAAGTGAATAGTGTGATCAGATGTGCTTTCTGAAGGTGGAACAAAATGACATCCATTTTTTCCCAAACCTTCTGAACACCCTTTTTTACAGCTAACTCTCTGGAGATCCTGGCAAGTCATCATTAACTGCTAGTGTTGTAAGGAGGTTTAAATTTAACCAAAGCATGAAAAGAGCTAACCAGCACCCTAGCAAAACAGGCCATTGCATTGAGCTGGGCTCTTTGGATGCCTGTTCCTGTTTAGGTCTTAAATGACCCCTGAATAACTCCTGGGACCAGACAAAGGACTGGACGATGGGGCATTGCTGATTAGTGTGTAGCTGTACGCACTGCAAGAAGTTGGGCTGGCTGGGCAAAGTGGGTCACTATGGGCCTGCCTGGGGAGGGGTGTCTCCTCCCATGTCCCCTGCTTCCTGTTCGGTGCCTTTACATCATGCCACTTTTGTCTTAGAGCCAGACAACCAACAGCCAGAAGAAGCCTCTGCTCCTTGAAGCTGTGAATGCTGCATTTTTTTTTTCTTCAGTGTATTTGGTTGTTAACAGGATCTGACTACACAGCTTGGACTCATGGTGATCTTCCTGCTTTCAGCCTCCCCAGCATTGGGATTACAGTCATGTACCACTATGCCAGGACTCTATGACCCCGGGGTCAGGGCTGGTGCAGCATGAGCTGCCAGGGATGGAACCACCACCCCTGTGCTTGCTGAAGCTTGCCTAAGCTTTAGTCTGTTGAGCCATCTTGCCAACCCTGCAATGCATGCTTTGTCCCAGCGATGATAAAGTGACTGTGGCAGTGCTCTGTGCAGGTCAGACTTCTCAGGATGCACTACGTATGGCTCCGAAAGGATGCCTTTTTCTTCTGCCATTCAAGGGATCAGACCACATTTTCTTCTTTCCTGATAGACATGTAAAAATCATGTAATCATTCTGTTCTCCAGCAGAGTTATCATAAACAGCTAAAACAAAACTGCCGCAGAGGCAGGGGACATGAAGTGACATGGAATTGATCCTAGAATCCAGGCTTACCTTATGTTCCAGGAGAGGTAAAGTGAATGCAGCCCAGAGACCAAGGATCAGCTTATCCCAGGATCAATAACCTGGCAGGAAACAGAGAATGAGGGTCAGGACCAGAGATCATGCATACTGTGATGACTGCTGATTTTAATTTACTGAGTTTTGAATGTATGTATGGATATGAAAGTGCTAACCTTTTGTTATCATTTTCTTCCAGTTCTCTAATTCCTTGGTTTCTCTTTTCTTGTTTTATTGTTTTCCTTTATGTATCACAAGACGCTTTGCAGAGATGTATTTTGATTCCTCTTTCTTTTTTAAATATGTATTTAGTACAGGCTCTATAAGGTCTCACTGTGCAGCCCAGACTTGTGATGATTTTCCTGTTTTCAGCCTCCCAAACGCTGGGGTTACAAGCACACACCACCAGGTCCAATCTCAATAGCCATCTTAGTGCAGCCCAGGGGCAGGGCTGCCAGGACATGCCGAGGATTGAACCTGGTCCCTGTATCTGTCTTAGTCTGCTGAGCTATCTGGCTGGCCTTGCTTCCTGTTTCTTTTACATATATGTAGAAGTGTCTTCTTTTGGTCCTCTCCTGGCTTGCGTAAATTCTGTTGTAACAAGCACTTGGTTTTAAAGTGGTAACAACTTAACTCCAAACACATACACACAAAACTCCAACTGTGTTTTTCCCTTACCATGTTATGCAATTGTAACACCATGATGTTACAATTGATATATATTACACAACAATTAACATATTGTATAGTTATGTTGTTAATGATTTTGTCTTATAACTTCTCCTTGTGTTTTCTTTTTTCTTTGTACCAGGAATCAAACCCAGGACCTTTTGATTGCCAGGTAGGTGCTGTGCCACTGAGCTGTATCCCCAGCCTGAGTGTTTTTGATACTAGGATTCAAACTCAGGACCTTGTGCTTGCCAGACAGGTGCTGTGACACTGAGCTACATCTCATGTCCCTTGTCTTGCAACTTTTATGATAAAATCAGACATTACTTACATACCACCATGAAATGAGTGTAGTATTGTCTCTCTCTATCTCCCCATACATGTAATCAAGAAGTGGATATATTTACCTTTAATAGTGAGTTTTCTAATTTCCTGTTTTTATTCAGCTTCCTTTCTTTTCAATTCAAATAACTACAGTTTCTTATGAATTAGTGGCTGTGAATTCCATGAGCTTGTGTTTGTCTAGGAAAGTCACCCTCTCACCAGCAGACAGTTTTTCCAGATACAGAGCTAGCAGCTCTGGGCCAGGAGCCTCCACATTCTTTCCACCTTGCAGAACCACCCCAGCTTCAGTGAGCCACCTATCTCCTTTTTCTGTTTACTTATTTATTTTTAATGTATTTGATTGTTACAGGGTCTCACTATGCAGCTGGAACTCATGATGATCCTCCTGCATTCAGCCTCCCCAGCGGTGGGATTATAGGTGTGTGTCACTGTACCTGGATTCTGGCTGGCTCAGCACACCTGGGGGCAGGGCTGGTGTGGCAGGTGGTACCAGGGATCTAATTGTGGTTCCTGCACTTACCTAAGCTTGTGTAAGCAGGCACTTCAGTCTGCTGAGCTATCTCACCGGCCCGTTTTTTTTGTTTTTTTTTTTTTTTCTTTTTTTTTTATAGCAGTCTCAACCCACCTTATGGACAGAAATATGGTGTTGGGGATTGAACCAGGGTCCCTGTACACTTGCCTAAGGAGGTGCTTTAGACCACTGAGCTATCTTGCCGGCCCTGTCCATTTTTTCTAATGCCAGGTAAAACAGTTGGTATGTGAGATGCGTGAGTTTTATATGGGCCACCGTATGCCATTCTCTTATGGAAGAGACCTGAGATGTATAT
>PVKA01055245.1:0-10402 GCA_004027165.1 Ctenomys sociabilis
CCTTCTTTTCCCTTCCCTTCTTTTCCCTTCCCTTCCCTTCCCTCCCCTCCCCTCCCCTTCTTTCTTTTCTCCCTTTCTTCCTTTTTCACTTAGAGACTTGGAAAGGCTCCTCCACAGCCAGAACTGGAAAGACTGGAGGACCCCATGTGTCTTGGAAAGAAGACATTCACTCCCTTATTCGCTGGGTAGAAAGGATTAGTATGATTAAGCTGGCAAATTCCTTTTTCATGTGACTATTATCTAGGATCTGAAATGCAACATTCAAGGAACCAGGCCTCCTTGGCAAAGCTGCCCCTCTGATCTTCTCTTCCCAAGTGAGAGAAACCTGTGGGGCGGCTCCCATGCCTCGTTAGCGGTGGAGACAGGAGTGACACTCTTTGATTTAGAGCTCCTCCGTGGCATGCCTCATGTTTTCCTTGCAGTCATCCTTTTTCCTCAGTTCCTGACACGGTGGTTCCTCAAACAAATGGAGTTGAGGCCTCCCTTCCTTTTCTGTCCTTCTTTTTGGTCTTTTCTTCTATACAGTTTAAAATTGTATTTTGCAAGAACATTCTTTTCATTCATTCTTTCGTTCATTCACTTACCCGTTTTTGTTTCAGCCTGTTCTCTGTTAGCACCTCAGTGCTAAACATACAGAACAAATATATTCTCTTTTAAAACTCTTTGGTTCTGTATCTTAGAACATGGCTATCCTGCGCTGGAAAAGACACATGCAGGAGGCCTATAACCATCCCTGGACAACTGGTTCCTTTGGAGAAGTTCTCGTCACTCAAAACCTCACACTTTTCTGAGAGCTCCAGTCTTCTCATTCACCGGAGCAGGAAGCTCTCTGGGGGAGATTGCACTGTACTGAAAGGATAGTCAGAATATTTTTGCTTTCACTGGAGAGCTTAGTAGGTGACATGGCTGTAATAGGGGCTGCCTTCTGGGGTGTCCTGTGAGAAAGCAAAAGCAGAGGGCTGAGGCTTGACAAGGAAATCAGGATACTACAGGAAGGACTAGGGGTGAGGGGGTGTTAGTTTCTAATCCAAAATGTGTACTGAAGTCCTGGGCACAAGCAGAGCTGCCTCAGTTTGCAGAGAAGTCAGGTGGACCTGAAGGAAGATGATTGTGTGGGCACAAGTAATGACGGACCTCTGAGTCAAAGTACAGACTGCAGATGCCAGGCACCAAGGTACTTCCCAGGGGCCAGACTCACAGAAATCCTGTAATGTGATGGGGCCTGAGCCCGTTTTATTGGTTTGATAGACTTGCTGTCACTGTGCCCTCGTGTTGTCTTAGAATCTGAGTTCAGGATTCTGGGCAGTGGGTTTCACACTTGGCTGTGCACCGGAATGGCTGTGCTACGCAGCTCCTGAGGTTCTGCCGCAGGAGGCCTCACTCAGCAGGGCTGCAGGAGCCTAGCAGCCTGCGCCCATCCGTACCCTCAGTGGTTCATGGAAGGAGCTAGAAGAAATGGTAATGTGGTAGTCCTTGGGATTCGCATAGTTTTGATGGTGGATTGCACAAAGAATAATCTGAAAAGGACTAGAATGGGCTGCCGGTATCCCCTAGGGGGAAAATCACCTTCAGAATGGATCCTGTTGTCTGCACATATTTTATAATTATCACCAATATGTTGACTATAGACCAAGATTAAATATACATATGCCTATATATTATTTATGTAAGCAGATGTTAGATAATTACTCTAGTGTCTTATCCCAAATAGTATTAAAATACCACTTTTAGAAATAGTTATCTATTTCCTGGCACATTCTAGAATCATGATGATTTTGAAAATTTTTTATTGCAAAGCATTGAAAATTCGGATGGAGGCTTTGAACTCAGTGTATTCATTTCAAAGCTTCAATCCTGGCTTGGTTTTGGGCTAGTATCTGTCTTTACCTTCATGTGCAGGAGACAGAAATGAACTCTCTGTGCTAAGCCCAGAGCAATGGGTGCAGATGGTTCTGGGCCTGATGGATCAAAGAGCAC
Source organism: Ctenomys sociabilis (assembly GCA_004027165.1). Taxonomy (NCBI): domain Eukaryota; kingdom Metazoa; phylum Chordata; class Mammalia; order Rodentia; family Ctenomyidae; genus Ctenomys; species Ctenomys sociabilis. The sequence continues at coordinate 1,978 of PVKA01055245.1, forward strand.
AGCCAGCAGGGGCAGGGGCAAGTCTTTTTTTCCACCTAGTAGGAGTCCTGTGGACAAGTCTCTAGTCTATCCAAACTTGTCTCACAAAGAGAAACTTAGGGCCTAGGGTTAGGAAGATTTCAGTCCATTTGTTTGCAAGAAAGGCTTAACAATCAATGTCATGATATCTGTCCCAAACATCTGACCTTTATAAACAATACTGTGGGGCTTTGTTGTTCCTACATGACAGAAAATAGTAAAAATTGCTACATTGTTTTACTGATTCACTCATTTTAAACAGTCCTTTGAGCTGTGTGAAAAGATTATGCCCATTTCATTTTATCTTGGTGACTTATTTATATATGGTGCCAATGAGCACACATGTGTCTCTCTGTGGACCAGCCCTATTAGAGCGAGAGCTGGTTTCACTTTCAACAACCTCATAAGAGAAATGTATTTGGGCAAAAGATGTTATCTTATTTTGACCAGTGGCATGTTTAAGATGTTGTCTTATTTTAACCAATGGTATGGTATAAATCACCAAGAAACAAAGGCAAATGGAAAGAGTGGACCAATGATAGAGACAACTCTCCGGACCTGCCCCTACCACATCCTTTTTCTGTGCCAGACAGGCAAGGAAAGATCTTTGGAGCTGCAGATTTCCACAAGTACATGATTTCTGAGTGAGAGGCTGTAAGGGCAAAGGTGCAGGAGAGATCAACAAGATAGAAAAAGGCTTCCCCCAATAGTGAGGTTTCAGCAGTTCCCGATTTTTAATTTGTCTCTGGAAAAGCTCTAAGCTAGTTGAGATGGACTAAAGTTTTAATGCTTTATAGAAAAGCCTTGACTCTAGGGTCTAAAATACAAAACATTACAACATGAAAAACCAACAGAATTTACCCCAAGTAAAATGGGTAACTACTTGGTTTTGCTTACTTGAAGTTTTAATATTTAATTTGTAATTCGATTGGAGCAAAAATGTGGTAAATGTTGATAATCTATCTTCCTGAAGAGCCTTTTTCTTTAAACTTGATAGAAATCTGCTATCTTTGCCTTCCTTCTCTGACAAGGAAGCAAGAGACTTACTAATTTGCTAAGTATTTTCTTTCTAATTCCCAGCTTTATTTTGTTCAGTCTGATCAACCATGAACTATTTGGAGTACACCTCACAATTTCAACAATCCCTGAAATAGGGATTATGGAGTAGGCCCAGGGGTCAGGAGGCTTGGGTTCAAATTCCTGCAGTAAGGCGATAGATGAGGCTGCTTCAACACAAAGCTGTTGGAATTTCTTGGATCCAACTTTCAGTTATTCCTGTCAGTTTCTAGCTGAGTGAACTTGAAATGCTTAACTTCTGAAGCTGCAGATTTCTTATCTACAAAATGGCAGGTGAGGAGTACTTGGAAGGTGTTTCCTGTAAGTGAACGCTTACCTTGCTGGGTGGCTAAGAGAATTAAAGAAATTAATTCACGTATAGCACTTAGGACAGCGCTTGGTTCGTGCTGCTTACCCAATCCAGAGTAATTATTTTCCTATTTTTAGCTGATGCCTGTGCAAATCACTTAATCTGCCTTAATTTCACTTTCCTTCATGTGAATCTTATATGTCATAGAGTCATGTTGCTGAAAATTAATAGAACAGTTGTGCAAGTGCATGGCTTTCAGTAGGTTTTCAGTAGAGAGCACAGATGTTATGTGAGATCCGTCCTTTGGTTTCTGGGAGTGTTCAGAGATTCTTAACATGGAGCTTTTTGTATCACCGGCTCTTTGCACAGCTCTCCAGTTCTAACTGCTGGCAGCAGAGCAGATTATGGTGTGTAGAATACCTTGAGACACAATTACGGAGTATAACCAAGAAAAGGAAGATCCAAGGTATAGTGGCAAAAGAGTGAGGCTTCTCGAGTGCATGTGAGGATGCATGCCTCACAGGCCAGAGGTGAGGATTTGGCAAGGCCTGGCAGAAGAAGCATCATATCTAAAGATTCTGAGGAAACAGGACCTCAAAGGCAGGCAATGCCATTTGTTCTTTTCCCCATTCTAGTTTTCTTAGCTAACACATGATAGGTAACAATGCTTGCTGATAGTGTTGTTTGTTCACCTAGTGGCTGTTATCTTGTTTTCTGAGGTAACAGAAATCTGGTTTTGTTCAGGAAACCAAAGGTTCAGTTCCAGGTAATGATTTATGATTGTTCTAAATAATCATAGAAGTGGCCATGTGACTTCATTTCTAACCAATAAGACAGAAAGATAGCCATTTTGCTATGTATTAAAGGTAAATATTTTCCTTCTGAAATAATAAATACCCATCAGTATAAACTGTTCCTGCTCCCTCAACTGTTTACCTTTCTTCATCCACTTATTTTCTTGTTTGAGACCTCCTTGACTGAAGAACCTGGAATTGAGGCAATCATTTCTATTGTCTCCTATGACAGAAGATTTTGTCAATGCATTGAGGGCATGAAACAGAAGGATATGAAGAGCCTATGACTTTCATGAGATCGTTGAACTATGAACCACTCTGCTGAATCATACTTCTTGTGAGGCAAATAGCAGGTGGCTAGCTTTCTCTTAATTACAGGTTAATCTTGGTAAAAACAGTAGTTAATAGAACTTGTAGCTCTTACTATGTGCTGGGAACTTTATTTATATCCCATGTTTCAGTTCATTTCATCCTCACAATGACCCTAAGAGGTGGTTATGATGACTGTTGTCATCGCCTTCATCATTCCAGCCTAACGTCCGAGGGTACTTAGTCCTAAAGATGTTAACTTGACTGATCTTATAGAGACACTGGATTACAGAGTTCACGTTTATATTTAGCACCTGGTTCCACCATTTGTGTTCTTTGCTGTTACTAAATTTACTCAACATAACTGAACTATTTATAATAATACAAAAATTATTGAATTGTGTTGCCTTAGTTTTGGCCAGAGAGTGATAAGAAATATTCAAGTACTAATTTAATAATATATTTTTGGGACTATGATGGCCCACAGCCTATGTATTTGCTATTTCATATAATTAAACATTTTTCCCCTGAATTTTAGTTTTAGTTTTTTTTTTTTTTTTTTTTTTTTTGACAGGGTCTCACTATGCATCCCACATTCATAGTGATCCTCCTGCTTTCTGCCTCCATGGGGCTGGGATTACAGGTACACGCCGCCACACCTGGCTCAGCGTACCCGAAGGCGGGGCTGGCGTGGCATGCAGAACCAGGAATCGAACCCTAGATGCTGCGCAGACTAAACAAGCACTTAGTCTGCTGAGCTATACTGCCGGCCCTTTTTTCCTGTACTTTAAAAACATGTAGAAACACAGTCAAGATACCAGTAAACATGTGCTGAAAATGTTATTTTATGGGAGAACGTTGACTGGTGAACAATGATTTGAAATGGTCCAAAGCTGGAAATTATAAAAATAATAATTACAGAAAGCTGAAGACTGGATGCTGCCAGATAACCATGGGCCCAGCAGCCCTAGAAATGAAGGAGTCACTGTTCCCACAAACACTGTAGCTCAGAGTGAACAGAGGTGTGGAAAGGCCTCCTGGTCTGTCTTAAAAATGTTTTGTGATGGCTGATTTTATGCAACCATGCTAGGACTAGCTTGAGAACCCCTGAGGCACTGTTCCTTCTGGAGAAGGCTGGCAGGTAAGTCGGTGCACCCAGAGGGATGACCCCTCTGTATGGACAGGCACCATGCCATCGACAGTGGAAGGCCAGAATGGGACAGGTGTGTGAGTTCCTCTATCCTGGGCCTGGATCTGGGATACACTCTTCCTTACACTGAGGCTCGGTGGCCTCCCGGCTCTCCAGCTCTTGGCTTCTAGCATTTATATCAGGGATCCCAAGATTTTTGGTCCTCTGGCCTTGAACTGGGAGTTACACTTTGTAAGTGAGGTTCTGAAGCTCTTGGCCTTTGGGGGAGCCATTCTTTTAGCACCCCAAGATTTCAACTTGCAGATCGCCTTCTGTGGGAATCTGAAGCCTCTGTAAACAAGTGAGCCAATTTTTCTGATAAATATCCCCACACACATCTACCTACCCATCTAACCATCTATTCATCTGTCCATCCATCTGTCCAACCATCCATCCTCTGTCCATCTACAGTAGTTCCTCATTGTGGAGGTTACATTTCAGACAGCCCTGCTGTAAGTGAAATCAGTGAATTGTTACATTTGTTTTAGTACCTACATATATTTTTAAGGCATTAGAAACCCTCCCCACACTCTTATAAACCTTTCCCACATACTAAAAAATACTTCTAACATTCTTAACTATTTTCTAAACCTGTAAACCTATAATTTTAACAATGTACATACACTGTACGGTACTGAAAAATTCTGTGATATAGTGAAAAATCTGTGGTAAGTAATTTAGATGAATACTTTTTTGCAAAACCTACAAACACAGTGTGCCTACAATAGAGAAACCCAAAATAGTGAGGAACTACTCTCTCTCTCACACACCCTAATAATGGCTTGTAATTAATAACAGCTTGTAATTAAAACTTAGTTTAATTAATTGCATTGATTTACAAGATCGATTTTTTTACATAAATAGTGCAAATCAATAGTAAAATGTTCCAATAATAAAAAGTAATACTCAAGAATAAGATCACTCCTTCCTCTTTACTCATTGTAAGGATAAGAATGGGGAACTAGAGAGGAAAGAGCTTAGGCAGTATCTGTTGCATCGATCCCCCTTTGGGTCTCTTGGTACGTGCGCCTAAGTGGAATTCTGAAGAGAAGAAACAAAACTGACTACAGCGGTTCAGGTGTTTGCAGTGACAAATGATACTAACTCCAAATCAAAAGGCTGAGGGCTTCCAGTCGGTGAGCTTGCCTTTCCAAAAGAGCCGAAAGGATGGCTCCAGGGCTGGCCTCTTTCAGGCGCACTCTTCCAGGCCTTTCTACTTCCTCCTTTCGGGTGCCACACGTGTATCGGGCTGCCCCACTTTAGCTGCACGAGGGATGCTCTAGTCCTACAGTCACAGCAGATCCACGGTAACACACGAAGACCAGATTTTGCCGTTCTTTAGGTCTCCTGTAACACAAAGAAAACTTTTCCTGAAGCCCCAGCACACTTTCCCCTCACAGTAGGCAAATATTGAGAGGTCTGGAAAGAGTCCTTCAGGGTTTAAATTCTAACTGTCCCCAGTTACTAGTTAATTTATCTCTCTGCACCTCTGTTTCCTCATGACCCTTGATTGGGAAAAATGTAGACACTAGCTATGAGTTGTGCTGAAGACTGAAAGAGTAAGTTCCTGTAAAAGTGGTCAAGACAGGATGCATGTTTAGCCTTCAATAAATGTCAGTTATTATGCTGTATAACAAAATATGAAAGTCTGAACAATTAATGAAAAACAGATTTAATTTTTACATTGTTAATCCAGGAACCACAAAGTTGAAATGTCCTTATCTAGTGATGACTTTCTTATTTATTTATTTATTGTATACAGGGTCTCACTATGCATCTCAGACTTGTAGTGATCCTCCTGTCTCAGCCACCCCAGTGCTGGGATTACAGGCATGCACCACCACATCTGGTTTTGGAGCTGGCATGGTGCACCTTGGATTATGGTACCTGCACAGCAAACAGTACCAGGGATTGAGCCTGGGTGGTTGCATTTGCAGACAGGTGCTTAAATCGCTGAGCTATATCCCCAGCCCCTAGTGATGACTTTCTTGCTGTATTATCTAAGACAGACAGAAGATGGAGGGGCCAGAGATCAGACTGTGGAGAAGCAGGGGACGGAGACATAGGGGAAGGAAGGGAAGAAAAGGGAAAGGAAAGGAAGGAATGAAAGAGAAGAGGAGAGAAGAGAGGAGGAGGGGGTTTAGTTCATCCTTAACGGCAGAGCTCACTCCTTCGTTAACCATAATAGTCCATTTATGAGGTTGGAGTCCTTGGGACCCAATCACCTCTTAAAAAATCCACCTCTCAACACTGTTGCACTGGGAATTGGGTAACAAATGCAAACCATAGTAGTAACCAGCAGACATAAATCACTGGCTGGATTCATACCCCACGCCCATGCCTGGACCACTCCCTGCAAAGGTAATGCAATTATCATGATAATTTTAAATTCATTTGGGTTTTCTGGTGAGCTGATGATCTGGGATTAGGCTTACTGAGAAATGGAAAATCAGGGTCTGTTAACAAAGATGCGGGAGAGGTACTGCTAGTGGACAACAGTGCCAACACAGTTGTGTTTCATGTTAGAGTGTTAAAGCATTTAAATGCTTGATTATTTTGTATATATTGATTATATTAGGCCATGGATACCAGTAAGAGCAGTAGAAAACCAGAAGTCTTACTATCCTAAGGAGCTGACTGCCTCTGAAAGGGTGGGAGCAGTGGAGAGCCCAGAAGAAGTAAAATTTGTGGTCAGAAAAGTAGGTAATGAGAAAGGGAAGCTACTCCTTTAGAGTCACAGAGTGTACCCTTATTTTTCTGGCTTTGAAATACAGGCCAAACCTAAAGGGAGAGCAAGAGAAAGGTCACCATTCCCACCACATATTTTATTATTTAAAAGGGATGATTCCCAATTTTTAAAAAAGAGTATAAGAGAAAGTCAACTTTTTTTTTTTTTAGTATAATAACATTCATCGACCTTTAGCTAAACTTAGTCTCTTCATTATGCTGATTCAGTTCTTCATAATGATTCCAGTGGCCATTTTACTATCCCATTATCTAATACTCATTTAGAAATAGTTTCATTTAATAGCAAAAACAGAGGGATGTCTTCTACACAAGGACTTTTATTTACAAGAAGAGAGACCCAGGCTGGCTCACGTAAATTGGATGAGGGACATTGCTTAAAACATGCAGACAAACTTCATGAAGTCTAAATATCTCCAGGTCTGAGAAGAGCTGGTCAGAAAAAGCAAAAGCCAAGCTTGTGTTTCTTGGGACTCCGTGTAGCTGCTTATTGTATCAGTTGTGTTGCACAGATTGAGCACAGCATCCAATTTTTTTTGTGTGGCTGGTTCAGCCCCCCCCCCCTGGGGCCAGGCTGGCACAGCACGTGGTGCTGGGGAATTGAACCGCAGTCCCTGCACTTGCCTAAGCTATCTTAAGCAGGTGCTTTAGATCACTGAGCTATTTCACCAGCCCTACAGCAATCAATGTTAACTTCACTATTTAGCCTGCAGTTCAGGCACCTTCTGCTCAGTCTCTCATTGCCTTAGCTCTAAATTTCTGAGACATGAATTTGATTAATTCCACATATGCCTTGCAAACCTGGTGCTGGTTACCATCATGGGAACTGAATTAATGGCCACAGTTTGGATACGTGTTAAGGGTTTGACGCCAGGTTGCAGTGCTGCTAGGAGCAGGTGAAGCCTCTAGAGGCTGGGTCTGAGTGGGATGAAGCCAGACTGTTGAAGCTGTACCTTGGAGCAGGTATGGAGACCTTGGGCTCTTTCTCTCTCTGCTTCCTCTCTGCTGTGAAGGGATCATGGCTTTCCGACCACGTGCTCTTGCCACAGTGCGCTGCGGCACTGTGAGCCCAAAGTAACAGGGCCAAACAACCATGAGCGGAAATCTTTGAAACCATGAATAAAAGCAATCTTTGCTTTCATAGGTTCCTTGTCTTGAGGCTTTTGTAACAGTGCCATAAAGCTGACCAAGAGGGTATATAGGGCAACTCCTCTGTGTGTGCAAAGGTAAATGAATTGTTTAGAAAGTGAAACTTGCTCTGGTAAATGAGCTAAGCACTCAGTTGAGAAGCTTGGGTTCTATTTATGATTCTGTTGCTATGTCATCATAAGACCTCACATTCTATAGAAGATTAAATTTAAATAATTTTTCTCTAACATTTCTGTTTCCCTAACAATCTATGAATCTTCACAATTTATGATCTGGCACAACTTGTAAAATTACTGACTGCTTTCCATCCACTGTGTCATAACACAAGCTAATTCCATGCAGCAGTTCAGGAACCTTAAACACCAGCAATAGATTTCTCTCATCCTTCTGTGGAGTGGCTTACTTCAGGTGAAGTTTTCTGTAGTTAACCTATGATGCTTGGATATTTTTTTAAAAGTGTACTTAGTACATCTTTTTCAGCCATTCCTCATGTGATGGACATCTTGGTTGTTTCCAAGATTTTGCTATCACACATTGTGCTGCTATAAACATAGGTACACATATATCTCTATGATACAATGTATCCAAATCCTTTGGGAAAATTCCCAGTAGGGGGATAGCTGGCTTGAAAAAGATGTGGTATTTCTATATAATGTAGTATTACTCAGCTATTAAGAATGATAAGTTTGAAGCATTTATACTGAAGTGGATGCCACTTGAACATATACTCATAAGTGAAATAAACCAGACACACATGTGTAAATATCATATAGTCTCCCTAGTATAACAAGCGAAAAGCAGAAATACAAAAGGAAATGTACAACAAGTAAAATCAATTGAGTCAGATAAGGCAAA
>PVKA01055246.1:0-10402 GCA_004027165.1 Ctenomys sociabilis
CATCAACTGGAAACTCCGCTCCCACCTCTCAACGCACTCCTTACCATGTTTTTTAACCAACTTTAAAAAAAAAGAAAGAAATTTTACAGCCAGAATTGGAAAAGTAACTCCCTGCTTTTCCAAGGTAAATTTTGTAGTTTCATGGTATCATGCGATTTTTGAGGGTTTTTTTTTTTTTTTTAATTTTGTAACAGGAAAGGTTGTAGGAATTTAAAGTGTTTATGAAATGGTGAAATAATGTGCATGATTTTAAGTATTGCCATTTTGTAATCTGGGTGGGTTGTGCCAGTGTTTCCACCACCTCCCAACATTGTATTAAATTTGGTTATTCAGTCTGAGCAAAATCAATATTCACCAGAAGCCTGGCAAAAACTGTTGGTATCCACACGTCACTCGCTAATCTAAAAAATGTTCTGTTGAAGCACTGATAATAAACATGAAATGAAAACTTTTTAAAAAAAAAAAATTTGAGATTAATAATATTTTCCAAATCCTCAAGAGTGCTTTTTGAGGCTCCAATATGATAAGTGTGAAATTGCCCTGAAAATGGTAAAGACTTTCTTTAACTGGAAAACAAATCCCTCATACATGTAATATTATACTGGCTAAAGATATATGTAAGTTATTAGGATAAATTTCAGCTAATAAGTGATATAAAGAAAAACAAATTTAAAAAAAGAGTTCCTGAGATGTTTATATTGTCTAGTTACTATATTGTCTGTCACTTAACTTATTAGCTAACTTCAAGACTATTTTTCAATTCCATTTCTATATAATCAGCTTAATAGATTTTAAATTCTTTTATAGATTACATATTCTCCTTATGTAAAATATACCTAATTTATAAAGGCAAGCTAGAAACACATCCTGCTAAACAGTATGCCTGCAAATTTAAGTCAATCATATTGGAAAACACAGAAAATATCCCCTTAAAGGGCACATCTACTTCACGGCAAGCAAAACACAGAAAAGCAAGTAAGTGCGGGACAGCCCCAGGCCTGTCTTCCCCTTCCGTTTTATCCAGGCTAGCTGGGTGGGCAGCACTCGCGCTCCTAATCTTAGTGCCCTTAAGCCTAGCGCTGCACCATGAGTCAATCCTAGCATCACACATTCTAGGTCCAGACTCTGAGAAGTCCCACCGCTGACTGCATGATGCCTGAGGGGATGTCTAGACATAGCCATCTCAAGCGCCACCTCTAAAATTAATGAGAAAATAATGGTCATTTGGACAAGATATTCAGTCAGCTTCTTGTACTATGGATAACCATTAGGAAGACAGCAATGTAAAAAGTATTAATTATTGAAACTACTATAATTCAGCTTTAAAAAAAAGATAAGTATACAGCTACATTCTCTTAATTCATTGAATAGAGGCATGTGCTCTAACAGTGTTTGTAAACAGCATATCATATATACACCTTGTACAACAAAAAAATACCATGCAGGGTATTAATTATTGAATCTGTCCTACTAATTTGATTTGAAACTGTCTCATTGCTTTTTGTTCTTCAATAAAATAGAAAACATTAGCCTTGCTAATGACCTATCATTTGCGGAAAAGAGAATAGATTCAAGTACCGGCTTTTAGGGTAGCACGTGGTATTGCCTTCCTCCAACTTTTATATCACTCAGGCCATGGAGGAAGCCAGTCCTACAGCTTGAATCACTCTTCTAAGCCTTCCTGCTCCATCATACCACTGTAACACTCTTTATTTTACATGTAGAATAAGAGTCATTTTTCTTGTTTAGTTTTCCCATATTTTCAATATCCTGGAGTCTTCCAAGTATAGTTAACTAACAGCTCCAAAATTCATTATCCTATCATTTCTGGCTTTGAATTCAAGCCCACAAAGCCAAGGAACTTTAAATTGCTATTCTGTCTTAGAAACACAAGTTTATCCTTAGGATAGAATGCAATGAGAAGTACAGTTCTGTAGGCAGAAAATGGATTCCAGGGAGCTAGAACAAGGAGGGAACTCTTCGTCCTTGTGCTACCTTTGCAATAAACACTTCATATTCTAACTAGGGAGCTTGGGAACAATCAGGAGTGTTTAAGGGACACAGCAGAACTCCAGTCACTGTGACAAAGCACTTTGTAAGAGGCGCAGTGAGCACCCCTCCTCAGTCTCTCCTTCCTATGCGGCAGACAAATTACCGTAGAGAGCAAGTCTTCAGAGCTATTGTGCCATTAGTGAATGGTGTACTGCTTTTTATTTATTTGCTCTTCATGAAATTATTATATGTTTATTTATAAAATCAAATAATAGCAAAAGTATTCAGAACAAAGAAACATTGACAAAAGTAAAACTAAAATATTCATCATAGTATTGCTAATCAACAGAGTTCTCTGTTCTCAGGTGCACAATTAGAGACATACACGAATTTACATAAATAATTTTATTTTCTGAAATGTCATCCAGTTCAATGAATATAGATACACATTAAACTTTCTCAAAATAAATATACCTGTATATAAACCAGTGGAGTAGGGAGGAGACTGAGACTTCCTGCAATGTCTGCAGAGAAAAGTACCACATTATTGTTTTTCTTTTAATTGTTTTCTTCAGTACTATTATTTTTCAGATGTACTATAGAAACTTTTTCAAATGGATCATTACCCTTAGATTGAAATATACTGAATTATTAGAAAGAGTTGGCATTGCAATATCCAAGCACAAGGTCTATCTTTCTATTTAAATCAACTTTTATATACCTTAGTGGAGTTTGCTTATTTCACATAACATGCCTGGTTAAATCACCTCAAAATTTTTTATTGTCATTGTTGTATGTTAATTTGTTGACTTGTTATATGACATCATGTTGGTAATGTAAAAAATAAATGGTGTCTTCTGATTACACTTCCCACGAAGGCAAAGAGGCAGAGCAGTCATTTGCCTGGCCATGCGGTACCAGGATCCAGGCTCCGGCAGGGGAGCACAGGGTGAGCTCAGTTCTGAAGCAAGACACTATGTGCCTCCTGAGTCTTCCAGCAAATCTTCAGATTCAGGTCCCTTGCTTGTGGGATCTACTTTGTAATTCTATAGGGCAAATAAAGTTAAGCAAATATGCAGCATAATTTTCAAGTGACTTTTAAGTGCTCAGTAAATAAATAATCAGTAATGACACTGACAAATTTACAGTGGCCTTTATGGGATACACATACAAAATGAAAACTGGGATTATTTTACCAATTCAAAATTGGCTACTTTGCATGCATGTTTGAATATGCTGGAGAATCAAGGGTACAACTCAGAGTTGAAGCATGAAGACCTAGGTTTGATCCAGCATCAGTTGAAAAAAATTTCAACTGGTGCAATATTAAATGATAATAATACAAAGGAGAATTGTGTCTTATTCTTGGTTATATTGTACAGACTGCATATTACTTGCTATTAATGCAATGCTTATTTTTAAACATACTTTTTCTCAATGCTAGGAATAGAATCTAGAGCCGCCCTCATGCTAATGTTCCACCACTGAGCCACATTCTAATTTCTGCATATTAAATCATATAATTAATTTGTTTACATCTTTTTATAAAAGTCCTTTTATTTTTGTCAATATTGCACTTTATAATCCTCTAGCACCTATCAATTTGATCTTGATTTCCTTCTCAGTGTCATCACTGTGTCACATTATAGTTGGTATTCATAAACTCAAGATATTGCTCCACTCTTGGTGATTTGAAAGAAATACTGCTAATTATACTTAATCTGTAGAATTTTTTGTGCGATGTCATGAAGGTTGAATTTGTTATACTTAAATATGTATGTATTTATACATGTATAAATTTTCAATACTGTTCCTTTTTATGATGCAGGTCAATTCTAATTGTACCTAAGCGATTTGCTCTTACTGGTTTCCCTATGATAAGAAATCTAGCCGGAAAGGAAGAAGAGGGCCTGCGTTCCCAACACCTTTCCAGAAGCCTGGCAATGGTGGCTTCCTTCATTGCCAAGCCCTCGCTTTCTGAAGGGTCCCTGGCTTCCCAGCAGCACCCCAGGCTGGACCCAGCCTTCACCATGGGGGCTTTGGGTGCATTGACCCAAATCGTGGTGCTATCTCCACCTTTCTTTACATAGAGAGAACTGAGCCAACTAACAAACAATACTTTTTCAACTACCATCCCTCTCAAACCACCAATAGACAAGTATGCTTCAGTAAACATATCTCTTTTGGGTACTTAAGTAAATCTATGACCATTTAAAAGTATGAGTTTCAAAACAGAATGGCTTCAAGCTTCTCAGCTCTGGAGTTATTATCGCAAAGCACTGGTCAAGCTGATTTTCTTATCTATAAATATAGGATAGTAATATATTTACCCTGTATAGCCATTATAAGGTTTAATATAAATAATTCATGAAAGGCTGTTAGCAAAACACCTGACCATAACAAGCAGCCAATGAGCTTTAGTTTCTTTTTTTCTTTTTCTTTTTTGTGGTACCAGAGTTGATCTCAGGACCCTGCTCTTACCAAGCAAGTGCTTATTCTACTGAGCTATCTCCCTGGCCGCTTTAGTTTCTATTTTGATTAGAACTGAAGACTTTTTCTGGTATAACTAACCTGTAACAGTGAAGGATTAGAAGTGACTCTTCTTAAACTCCAAGTTTTCAATCAAGATGATAAAACATAGAGCACAATAAAATGATATAAAATAACAAAGCCATTCTAAGGGAGAAACTGGCAAAAGTAAAGTTTTACCAAGTAAGCAACCAATGAATTCTGTTCATTTTCTATTGTTACAAGCTTCGCAGGGCGCAGACACTTAACAGCATTCCCTGAATCCAAGCAAAGGGAAATGCTGGACAGTAACCGTACACGTGGTAACAGAAGCCCCGCATACTTTCCCATGAGCTTTCTTCTTGGAGTACTGGAGACTTCTTCCTGTCTTCTGGTGATGTGTGCACCCTGTGAGAATGAGGCAGACTCATGGCCTTCCCAGAGGCTGTTCTACCCTCTCCAGGTCAACTTAAAGGCTGACTTTTTTTTTTTTTTTTAGAACATATATTTTATAGATGTCACTCTTACTGCCATCAAGTATTTGTAGTATTTCACAGAATACCTTGAAAAATCACAAAATACCCTGAAAAATCATGTCTCATATGACATTTCTAATGTTACAGAAATGTGTGTGTCATGGCTGAATTGTAGTCAATACTTTCAATACTGCGTTTTTGATGCCTGCCTGAGACATACTTCATCTGTGGAATCTCAAAACTGTGTCGCATCAAGAGCCAGCCTTTGAAAGAAAGAAATAATGTGTATCCATATTGTTGTTTATAATCAAAACTCTGTCCTTAGTTAATGTTTTGCACTGATCTGGACTGCATTTAAATGGTATATATGCATATACTGTTTTGTTTTCCTCCAAGTTCTTCAAATGGAAAGGTAGGAGACTATACGTCAATACTGTTACTGTTGTATAAGAAACTCTTTGGGGGTACTAATATAAAGAATGACTTCTAAAGGCTGACTTTTTAAAAATTACTTTTGAATTGTAATGTGTTAGGCAATTTAGATTTGTTTGTGCCTTAGCATGTCTATAAGTGCCAGATCTATCATAGATTCCATGGCCTTACCCCATGTTCCAATACTAATGGCTGCTTAACTTTGGCAAAAGTCTTCAGTCCTGTTTCTTGCCTCTCTTCTCTCTAAAATAGGTATAATAATGGTTATGTTTTCATAAGGAGGCTAAGAACATTCAATAGGTTAAAAATACATAAAGCAACTGAAAGTGCCTGCTTTTCACTAATGAGCCAGTAAGTGCTAATTGTACCAAATAGAGCCAATATAATTCCTGTCTTCATGTCCACACTGTCTACATGTTCCTGAGCAAAATATCCATGTAGGGATTGTTCCAGGACTTAGGTGAATGAGGGATGCACTGGTCATAATTTGCCTGGCTCTTCACTAGTAATGGCAGCTCCTCCATACCAAGAAGCCTCTCACCTTCACGAAGAACTCTGGACTGAGGAGGACAAGTTCTAGAAGCTCTGCAGTTCTATAGTCTTGCCTGTAAGGCACTTTGAGCATTCACTAGATGCTTCAAGTGGGCCATTTTCCTGATTTTAAGAACCCCATGGAAACAAAAATCTCTCATTGCTAAGAAGCTGAGGAGCCGGCAGAGGATACATGAGACTGCTCATCACCCCTGGAAGCTTCCCAGCCATGAAACAAGGAAAGTATCTCTTTCAGTCCTGGCACATAACTCTGGCTACATCAAGCCTCTGCTGCCAGGCAGAAGAAGCAGTGTTAAAATCCAGGGCTTATACAGCCAGTGCCAAAACCACCAGGCTGCACCTCAGCTGTGCCTCTGGGGGTGTCATCACGTTGGACTCCATCACAGATGCTGGTCTCGGGCCACTAGCTCTTCCCACGCTCAGGTCACACTTTCCGTGTTCCCAGTGTTTCCAACTCAGCCAACCATTTTGCTTTCAGTACCTGAGAGCTTTGTTTAGTTATTAAGTTAGGGGTTGTTTAAGGTTATGTGTATGGCTTATTTCATTCAGCATTATATTCTTCAGGTACATCCACTTCATTACAAATGTCTCAAATTTATCATTGTTGATAGCCAGGTAGTATTCTATTATATAGAACATCATATTTTCTTTATTCAGTTATCTGTGGATGGACATACAAACTATTTCCAGGACTTAGCTATTATAAATTGTGCTGCTGTGAACATCAGCATGCACTTATTTCTGTAGTATTATGTTTCAGGCTCTTTGGGGAGGATACCTAAAGGAGTATAGCTGGGTCCTATAGAATTTCTAACTTCAAGCATTTTTTAAAGAGGAAAAATCAGTAAGAAAAGCAATAATTTCAAAACAAGATGAAGAGTGATAATAGTTAATATATTACATATTGCTATTTTCACAGTAGTTGTTCAAATTATAAGATATAGTCATGCAATACTAATAAATCAATATGAGCACAAACCTTTTTAAAATAAAGTACAAGAAATTAGTACTATATTTATTTTAGTTATCATATATTTATATATACTAGATAGATGATAGATAGAGAGAGAGATTCTTTTCTCTTCTTTCTCCTTTCCTCCAACCCAGTTGTTCATTCCTTTTGAGTAGTTACTTCCTTTTTCATAATATTAATTTTACATTATAAATCTTACCCTTCAGAGTTTTATACTACATAGAAAATGCAATGTTTTTACATACAGATCTGATTTATTTCACTTATGAGGATGGTCTCAAATTGACTCCTTTTGGGTATAAAAACCTCGAGTTTATCTTTCTTTACAGCTGAGTAATACTCCATTGTATAAAAATAGCAAATCTTTTTTTTTTTAACCATTTCTGTTGAAAAGTGGGCTATTATAAGTGTGGGTACACACTAATTGCTGAGGTATGATATTTTCAATTCTTGGGAAAAGAAATGACTGGGTCAAATAGTACCTCTAATCCTAGTTTTCTGAGAAATTTTCACACTGATTTCCACCAGTCTGCATCCCCAGTAACAGTAGGGAAGGGTTCCTTCTCCCCCACAGCCCCACCAGCGTTTCTTTTGGTTGACTTCTTTTCTTCTAATTTTTAGAATATATTTATTCATTCATCTATTTGGTACCAGGTCTCGCTATGCAGCTTGGACTCACAATGACCTCTTGTATCAGCCTTCCCAGCACTGGGATTGCAGGTATGCACCTCCATGCCTGGTTTCAGCAGCTGAGTCAGCTCGCATGAGGTCCTGGGACTAGCCATGCATGTGGTGCCAGGGATTGAGTCGGGATCATTGCACTTGCAGGCAGGCACTTAGGCCACTGCGCTATCTATCCAGTCCAATGGTTGACTTCCTGATTACAGTATTGTCTGGAGTAAGATGAAATCTCAGTGTTGTTTTAATTTGCATTTCTCAAATTGCTAAAAGTGTTGACCATTTTTTATTGTATTCATTTTCCATTTGCATTTCTTCATTTGAGAAGAATGTCTTTCAGATGTCCACTTTTTCATTTTTGAATTGGGGATGTGAATTTGGAGGCCTGTTTTTATAATTCTTTATATTTTCTAGACAGACACCCATTGTCTAAGGGACAATCAGCTAATTTTTGTTTCCTAATTCCTGGGTTTTCTCTTGACTCTGTTGTAAATTTCTTTTGATGTTCAAAAACATTTTAAAGATGAGATCCCCGTTGCAGAAATGTTATGGTTTGTGTCTAGTTGTTCCCCCAAAGCCTCATGCAGTCATGGGACAGGGACTTCTAGAGTTTGAGATTAAGTCATGATCCACAGGGGTTAGGGGTTTTAGTGCTATTGGGATTATGGGTGTGATTATTCCCCCCAGCCTAAGGCAGATATTCCAAATGCAGTTTAAGAGAGACAGACCTCCTCTCTGTTGCCACTGTTGCGGCTACTCCTCCATTTTGCTTTCTGCTCTTTGCCACCTCTGGGAAGTGTTGCCCTCTGCCATGTGCCTCTCCTTGGTGCCTGCTGAGTATGGACTGAAAGCTCCAGTAACTGTGAGCTAAATAAACCTTTCCTTCCCTAATTTCGGGTGCTGTGTATTTGTCCCATCAATGAGACAACAGTAACTGAGACAGATATTTTGGAATATTTTCCTAGAAGTTTGGGTTTTTGTTCAGGAATGCTTTGTCTATATCTATGTCTTCAAGATTTCTACCTATTTTCTCCTCTAGTAGATTTAATGTTTCTGTTGTAATATTTAGATCTTTGATCCATTTTGACTTTAGCATGAGTTGATAGATGTGGGTCTAGATTTAGTCTTTTGCATGTGAAAAGCCAATTTTACCAGTAGCATTTATTAAAGAGGCTATGTTTCTTCCAAGAAACATGTTTGGCTGTTTTTTCAAAGATAAAGTGGCTGAGTGCATTTGTAGTTGTGTCTGCATCTTCTCATCAGTGACACCGGTCCTCAAGTTGTTTTATTTTGCCAGTACCATACTGATTTTGTCATAGTATGTTTGTGTTATAATTTCAAGTCAGGGATTGTGATGTGGCCTCCTTGTCTTTGTTGTGCCGAAGCTATTGGAGATATCTTCTGGTTCCAGATGAATTTAGCAGTGTTTTCTCTGGTTCTATGAGGGGTGCTAGTGGCATCTTGATTCAGATTGCACTAAATCTGTGTAAGAGCTTTGATAGTATGGCCATTTTCTTTCTATCCAAGAGCAAGGAATATCTTTCCATTTTCTGATATCCTCTTCTATCTCCTTTTTCAGAGTACTGCAATTTTCAAAGTACAGACCTTTTATTTTCTTAGTTAGATTGATTCCTAAGTATTTCATTTTTGTGTATCCCTAAGCTCCAAATCTTATAGATACTTCACTTAAATATTCAACAGGCAGCTAACTCTCCAAGACTGAGAAAGCCAGCTCCATCACCTCTCAGTTGCCCTGATCACTGCATGTCACCCTGACGTGTCCCCTTGTTCTTCATTTTGCATATCTGAGCAACCACTGAGTTCAGAGAGTTGTTCTTCTCAGTGAGGTGGGCCTCACTCAAGTCATTGCCACCTCCTATATTCACATTCTGAATATATGCAAATACATGAATATTTACATATATGCTATCTACTTACAATTAACTTTTCCCTTGTGGGCAATAGCTAACTGGTGGTCAAATTCTTACACCCAGCTGAATTAAACTAACATGGTATGTGAATTATAGATTTGGACTATCTGTACATGGTTTAGTATCTAAATTAAAATAATTACCATATGTATTACCTCTGATATTTATGGAGAAAACACGTAAAAGAGACTCTTTTAACAATATAAATATGTAGTGCATGTTATACAACAGAATTTTTGAAATGCTTATCTAACAAAATTTTACGTCTTGATCTGATAAGGGATTTTTACTCAATATCTAGGCCTCACATCTTTAACCTCATATCATTGCCTATGACACTATTTATTTCCATGGTTTTACTTTTAAAAGTTCCATATGAAGAATTTCATAATTAGCATATATTAATTGCATACACTAATGATATACAATTAATGACATACATATATACAATTGTATATATTGATAATATACAATTATTCTATATTTCAGACATGCATCCAGCATTCAGATCAAATTAGATTAATTGGCATCTCCCTCTCTAAAATTTTTAAATGTTGGATTGTGGTGTCGAGTTCAAGCACCTGAGTTAGTTGAATGTCAATGGAGTGCCCACTTTTGACAGGTGTAGACAAAGGAAGGGTTGTAGAAAGAAAAAATCATGATGTGTGTGTACAGTTGGGATAGATAACGCTGTGCTTCTACATAATTCTATGAGACGCAAGATCTGCACTAATGGTGGTTGGACAGGTTTTTATGTCGGCTTTTAGTACTATGGTTATCCACTCGGTAAATAATTATTGAATTTTTGATATAATTCAGGTATAAAAAAATAAGATAAGTAAGCAACTACACTCTTAATT
>PVKA01055247.1:0-10401 GCA_004027165.1 Ctenomys sociabilis
ATCGTGAGCCCATAATATTAAGCTGAGCTGTAAATGGATATGGTCGACAATTTCTTTGAATAACTCCCTATGGTTGCAGAATGCTGGACTGTGTTGGATTGTGGTGTCGAGTTCAAGCACCTAAGGTAGTTGAATGTCAACGGAGTGCCCACTTTTGACAGGTGTAGACAAAGGAAGGGCTGTAGAAAGAAAAAATCATCATGTGTGTGTATAGACAGTACAGTTGGGGTAGACAATGCTGTGCTTCTACATAATTCTATGAGAGGCAAGATCTGAACTAATGGTGGTTGAACAGGATATTATGTCGGCTTTTAGTGCTATGTTCATCCACTAGGTAAATAACTATTGAATCTTTGATATAATTCAGCTGTATAAAAACCTGTAAATATAATATCATGTATGCACCTTGTACAATACCAAAACGTTATGAAAACAGTTTGCAGTGTATTATTTCATCGACTCTGTATGGCTATGGTGTTTTGAAACTGTCTGATTGACATTTTTATTTCAATAAAATAAAATTAAATGGAAAAAAAAAGAAATCCCTCAAAAACAGACTCCTCCTAAAAAAAATACCTTGATAGTAGAGATATAGCTACCTACTATAAAAAATTTACAAGGATTATCACAAAATAAAAATGAAGAGTTCTTTCTAAAATAGAAAATGATAAGACAAAGAAGCAAAACACAATCTCAGACCCCCAGCCCACACAGAACAAATCCAGGAGATATCAATATACAAGAAAGGGGAAATCACTCACCTGAAATATCTTAAATGATTTCAACTGAAGCACAAAATTGAATCCAGATGGGTATAGAGGAAGTCAGATCAGAAATAATCTCTCAGATTAAAAAAAAAAAAAAACAGATAATTATAATGAAAGATTTCATGAGAATATCTAAAGAAGACATTGATTTAAAAAAAAAATAACATGGAAAAATAATGGAAACCTTGAAATAGGAAGCAATAGAATGCATAACAGATTCTAAGAGGTAAGCAGGAAATTGAAAATTCCATTAAAAGCTCGCAAATGAAACTGAAGATAGACTTTCAGACCTTGAACACATTGTTACAGCTAGCAACCAGAAAAGGAAAGATCTCTTTAAAATAATGAAGAGATGAATATGCCCAAAAGGTTCGACAACAATTCCATGATGCTAAATTCATGGCAGACATTGATCTGGATCCAGGCTGTACACTAAACAAGAAGATCAGAAATGCACAGTTAGCTCAGTATAACTTCATCCTGGTTGTTGGTGAAAAAGAGAAGGCCAGTGGCACTGTTAATATCCATACAAGAGACAATAAGGTTCATGGGGAGCATACTATTTGTGAACCCTCGAGCGCCTACAGCAGCTCAAGCAGTCCCGAAGCAAACAGGCAGAAGAAGAATTTTAATGTACTTCTACCTGGTGTACAAACTCACTGGGCTTGGTGAGCCACCGTTCCGTGGCATGAAGCTTAAGTTCTGGGCAAAATAAATTTACACTGAACTTGGAATGGTTCAGCAGTCTGTACATAGATGACTGCACAATTTTAGATAGTATGTATTTGATGGAGTTAATTAAAAGAACTATAAGATTATTTTACTCAAGAAATGGAAAGAAAGCATGCAGAATGATTTTAGTGGCTGTACATTTTTATAAATTTAATCATCTGAAGAGTAAAACATTTTTCAAGTTTGAATAAGGTAAAAGAAAAGCTGTAATTGGATTGTAGTATAAAAATAAATACATGTTTCTTTTAAAAAATAAAAAAATAATAAAATAATGAAGAACCAGGAAATAACAACAAGATGATGGAAAGATGAACAACACAAGACTGGTAGATCTCAATGAAAAAGGAGTCAACACAAATGATTCAAAGAAACTACATGCACAAGCAATAATAGAAAACTTTGCAAGCACGGGGAAAGAATCTGACTAAACAGTAAGTGAGGCATATACAACTCCTATCAGCATCAAACAAAACAAATGTACAGCCAGTCATATAAGCAAGATCCTATAAATTCAGCACAGGAACATGTTAAAAGCTGTTAGACAAAAGAAAGAGATCACATATAAAGAAAAGCCCGAGAGAGCGCAGCCCACTCTGGCAGCCTCCTCGATCCCGCCCACGCCCACCCAGCCCCAGAGACTGGCCTGAGACAGCGGCTGACTCCAGCGGCCTCCTGGATCCCACCCAAGCTCTCCCAGTAAGTGGAAATTTGCACAACTCACAAGGCTACCCAGATCAGTCAGTGTGTGGTGAGTCTAAGGGACAGCCTTTGGCTTCTTCCCATGTGCACTACCCGGATATCCACCCCAAAGCCCTCCAAGCCAGTGACTGGCCTGAAACCTCAGGACCGAGTCACCAGCAACGCCCAGGATCCCTGGATGCCCGCTGAGCAAGTGGGAATTTCCACAACTACCTGGGCATCAAAGTTCAGTGAGAGTAGAACTCCAGGCCCGCCGTGCCAGAGAGAAATTTCCCAGCGATTAACTGTGCCCCCCGCACCCCACCGGCGGCCCCAAATCCAGCGCAGCTCAGCCGGTGAAGGCTGCAGGCCCGCTGCACCAGAGAAACATGTCCCAGCAATTGCCAATCCCACCCCATGGCCACAGACCCAGTGCAGATCGGCCTGTGAGTGAGGGCTCCAGGCCCACTACACCAGAGGGACCTTTTCCAGCCTTCTCGGGTTCTGGCCTGTAAACCTGGACCTAGCACAGGCTGGCTGACCCAGCACAGCCTACCCAGTGAATAAGAACATCCACTATCATTTTGGGAACCAAGCAGACGCACCAAAGCCCAGGCCAAGAGTCGTCAATTTTCCAGATCCTTGCCCCAAAGCCAGCAAAGACAATGGAAATTTTCATTACTTGTTCTGCATCCCAGTTATGTTCGTGCTCGCCTGACCAGGGAACCAACAGAGGGGAACCACAGGAGCTGCAAGACAAAGGAACTGAACACAACAGCTAGATCCAGGACAGGCATACCCAGATAATCTCAAACTTAATAGACTGGCACTGAATCTCATAACACGCTAAGATCATAGCTGCACCAAAGCTCTACACCAAAGGTCAAAGGTCAGTGCTATACAAAATGTCAAAGACAAGGAGAAAAATGCAACCACAGGCCTCGAGTCCACCAGTAAGGGCAGAGGACACTAGCTCTCAGCTGCAATGAATGAATTAACATATACAGCAGCAAAGGAACAATGGCAGAAATGTATAGAGGAAGTCACATGAGAAGTAATTCCTCAAATTAAAAAAGAAATATCTGAATACATAGTATCTCACATAAAGAATCAATTCCAGAAATATTGGGTGGAAAAACAATAACACACAGAACAAGTGCAAAGAGCACTATTCCAGCTGAAATGTATCAATTAACAGCATCTGAAGCAAAGACACGACAGCAGAAAGGCCACAAGGAACTCAAAGCAGAAATAATTTCTGAAATCAAAAAAGAATTCTTCAGAAAAAAAAATTATTTGAAATTACAACATCTGAAATATAGAAACAAGTCCAGAAATATACAGAGGATATCCAAATTTGAAGAAATACTGCAGAAAAAGAATAAATACCTCTAAAGAAGACATGGACAAAAAAAATTGAGATCAGAAATATGATGGATTTGTTGAATGAGCAATACAGAAAAGAAATAGAATGCATGAAATACATTCAAAGAGATATAGAAGAACTAAAAACATCAATCACAAGGCTTCAAAACCGTTTGAGTGAAAGTGAAGTCAAAGTTTCAAATCTTGAAGATGCCGGTGCAGCTAGTGAAAAGGAGAGAAAGGATATCTCAAAAAGAAAAAAAAAGAGAATGCAGGAAAAATAATCCATCACCTGAAAGATGATGCCAGGATGAACAATGTGAGAATAATTGGTATCAACAAGAATGAAGGAGTTAATACAAATAACATGAAAAGAATATGGGGAGAAGTAATCACAGAAAACTTCCCAAATATGAAGAAACAATCCAACATTCAGGTCACCGAAACATACAGAACACCAAATAACTTCAACCCAAGTAGAAACACACCGAGACATATAATAGTTAAGATCCCAGAAATCCAACACAAAAATAATATACTGAAAGCTGGGAGAGAGAAGAAGCAGATCACATTCAAAGGAAAAACCATCAGAATTACAGCTGACTTCTCTACAGAAACATGAAGGCAAGGAGAGCATGGAGCAGAGTTCTTCAAGTCCTACACGAAAACAAATTCCAGCCCAGACTAACATACCATGCAAAACTCTCTTTCAAGTCTGATGGAGAAGTGAAATACTTGCACGACAAAAAACAACTAAAGAATTTCATGATGACAAAGCCAACCCTTCATGGGCTGCTGAAAAATATTCTAGAGAGAGATGACAATGACCAGAACTCCATGAGTGAGAATGGAAGGAGCCCACTAAACAGTACAGACAATTAAACACAGGATACAAAGGAGTAAACACCAGGTAAATATGACAAACAAGTCAACACATTTCAATTATAACCATCAATGTAAACGGACTCAATTCACCAATTAAGAGAAATACACTGGCACAGTGGATTGGGAAACAAAATCCAAAAATATGCTATATACAAGAAACACACTTAACTGAAAAGGACATTCATAGGCTCAAAGTCAGAGGATGGAAAATAATACTACATGCCCCAGCACCTCAGAAAAAAGCAGGAGTAGCAATTATGCTCTCAGACAGCCTCAACTTCAACCCAAGAATGATCAAATAACACAAAGAAGGCCACTATATATTGGCTAGGGGAAAAATTCAAGAGGAAGAGGTAACACTCATAAATATCTATGCACCAAACACCAGGGCACCCAAGTATGTAAGACAAATCTTAATGGACATGAAAAACCTAATATCTAAGAACACAATCTTAACAGGAGATCTTAATGCCCCTTTATCTCAAAAAGATAGATCACCCAGACAAAAAATTAATAAGGAAGTAGCAGAACTGAACCAGAGCTTGGAAAAAATGGACCTGATGAAAATATACAGAGTGTTACACCCAAACACAGATGAATACACACTTTTATTCAGCTGCACACTGGGCATTTTCCAAAACAGACCATATACTAGTCCAGAGGTCATGCGTAAGTATATGTAAGAAAATGGAAATTGCCCATGCATAGTATCTGACCACAGTGCAATGAAACTGGAAATAAATGACAAAAGAAACCAGAAAAACCCAATAAATTCATGGAAACTAAACGACACCCTACTCAGCAATCAATGGGTCACAGAAGAAATTAAACAAGAAATTCAACAATATCTACAATTCAATGAAAATTTAAGCAGAACTTACTGAAATTTGTGGGATGCAATGAAAGCATTTATTAGAGGGAAAATCATAGCTATGAACTCACATATTAGGAAAGAAGAATGTGAACAAATTATCACTCTAATGTTGCACGTCCAACAACTACAAAAAGAAGAGCAAATGAAACCCAGAGCGCAAAGATGGGAATAAATCATAAAGATTAGAGCAGAAATTAATTCAATTGAGATGAAGAAAACAAAGAACCCACAAATCAAAAAGCTGGTTCTTTGAAAGACTAAATAAAGTTGATAAGCCTCTAGCCAACTTCATCAAAAAAGAGGCAAGAGAAAATTCAAGTACATGCAATAAGGAATGAAAAGTGTGAAATCACCACAGACCCAGTGGAAATTCAGAAGATTATCAACAGTTACTTTGAGAATCTTTATGCTCACAAAATAGAAGACGCAGAAGAAATGGACAGATTCCTCGAAATGTACAAATTACCAAAACTGAACCAAGAAGGTATAACAACTCTCAATAAGCCAATAACAGCCAATGAAATATGAAACATAATAAAAAGCCTACTGACAAAGAAAAGTCCAGGTCCTGATGGATTCACAGCTGAATTCTACAAGAAATTTATAGAAGATATAATCCCTACACTCCTCAAATTCTTCAATGAAATTGAAAACAAAGCAGTCCTCCCAAAATCATTTCTGGAGGCAAGTATAATATTGATTACAAAACCATGGAAATACACAACCAAAAAGGAGAACTACAGGACAATCTCCCTCATGAACATAGATGCAAAAATACTCAATAAAATCATGGCCAATACAATACAGCAAATCATCAAGAAGATCATACACCATGACCAGGTAGGACTCATCCCAGGGATGTAAGGATGGTTCAATATTCAAAAATCTATAGACATAATACACTATATTAATAGACTGAAATCTACAAACCACATGATCATCTCAATCCATACAGAGAAAGCTTTTGACAAAGCCCAACACACATTCATGTTCAAGGTCCCACAGATAATTGGAATAAATGGACTCTACCTTAACTTGATAAAAGCTTTCTATAACAACCCAAAAGCTAATATAATCCTAAATGGGGAAAAACTGAAATCTTTTACTCTTAAATCAGGTACAAGACAAGGATGTCCTCTATCACCCATCCTATTCAATATAGTCTTGGAATCCTTATCAACAGCCATTAGAAAAGAGGGAGAAATAAAGGGAATGAGAATAGGTAAAGAAGAAGTTAAATTATCACTATTTTCAGATGACATGATACTTTACTTGGAAGACCCCAAAAATTCCACCAAGAAATGAACAGAACTGATACGAAATTTCAGTAGAATAGCATGCTACAAAATCAATACTCAAAAGCCAATAGCATTTCTCTACACAGATAACAAGCACACTGAGAGACAAACAATAAAAACAATACCTTTTACAATAGCATCGCGGAAAATGAAATACCTTGGGATTCGCTTAACCAACGAAGTCAAAGATCTTTTCACAGAAAATTACAACACGCTAAGAAAAGAGATTATAGAGGATTTCAGAAAATGGAAAGATATTCCATGCTCCTGGACAGGAAGAACCAACATCATGAAGATGGCCATACTCCCAAAACTGCTGTACAGATTTAATGCAATCCCTATCAAACTGACAGGAACATACCTCCAAGACCTAAAGAAATCTTTCCTAAAATTTATTTAGAACCACAAACGATCTAGAATAGCAAAGGCAGTCTTGGCCAATAAAGACAAGTCAGAAAGCATCACAATTCCTGACTTAAAATTATACTACAAAGCCACTGTGATAAAATCAACATGGTATTGGCAACAAAATAGACCTGAGGATCAGTGGAATAGATTAGAAGGTGCAGAAGCATCAACAAACACACTCAGCCATCTGATCTTCAACAAAAGGGCCAAAAATACTTAATGGTAGAAACATAGCCTCTTTAACAAATGGTGCTGGAAAACTTGGCTTTCTACATGCCAAAAACTAAAACTTGACCCAGGTCTATCACCATGCACTAAATCAAAGTCAAAATGGATTAAAGATCTAAACATTAAAACACTCAATCTCCTGGAAGAGAAAGTAAGAGGAACTCTTGAAGACACAGGGGTAGGTAAAGAGTTCATGAACAAACATATATTCACTCGGGAAGTACTTGAAAGAATCAACAACTGGAATCAACTCTTCAGGAGCTTATGCACATCAAAAGAAATTGTCAACAGAGTGAAAAGACAACCCACAAATTTTGAAAGAATTCTAACTAATAAGCAATCAGACAAAGGTCTGCTGTCTAGAATATATAAAGAATGAAGATATAATAGGGCCCTCAAATGTAAAGACCCCATTCAGAAATGGGCATCTGAGATCAACCAACAACAAATGATGGTGAGGGTGTGGGGAAAAAGGAACACTTCTCCACTCCTGGGGGGAATGTACACGGGTACCATTGTGCAGGTCAGTGTGGAGACTCCTCAAAAGAGTAGGACTGGAAATCCCATTCCAGCCAGCTATCCCCCTACTGGAAATTTTCCTGGAGGAAATGAAAACATCGTATCATAGTGATATATGTGTACCTATGAATAGCAGCTATGTTTATAGCCAAATCTGGGAAACAACCAAGATGTCCATCACATGAGGAATGGTTCAAAAATATATGGTATTTCTACATAATGTAGTATTAATCAGCTATTAAGAATTATAAGCTTGAAGCATTTATATTGAAGTGGATGCCACTTGAACATATATTCATAAGTGAAATAAACCAGACACAAGTGCAAATATCATATAGTCTCCCTAGTATAAAAAGTGAAAAGAAGAAATACAAGTAGAAATGTACAACAACAACTAAAAACAATTGAGTCAGATAGGGCAAAGTGAATGGCATATGCTGCAGGATACTAATCAGCTTTTCTTCTGGATGGTTAACAACCTAAGTTCACAAATCCAAACTGGAGAAATAGAAGAGCTGCAAGGCCAGTCAACATTTTGGCCCTAGCCTTTCAAGTTCAGTGAAGACTCAGGACATAGGAGAACCTGTACTGAAACATCATGAAACTCAGTTGAGCCCCCAGTTTTCTGAAAAAGGAGATTATGGAGCCACAGAGGAAAGAGACTGAAGTTCTATAGTGTACTTGCGGGGAGTTACATGGAGAGAAAACTTTCTCTCAGGCTCTCACAGAAAGCAAACTGGTCAAGCACTGGCCAAGTCTCATCCACATGGATGACACAAAGGATCTACAGAGTAAGGTACAGGATTACAAGATAAACCCTGAGGGGACTTCACTGACCTCATAAGAAACAAAAACTACATATTTTGTTATATAGGTCTTTCTCTATCCTCACTCTTAACCATCCAGCAGAAAAGTATAAAAATGAGGTATACAATGCAGGGCCATAATAATAAGTTTTGTTGTAAATTGCTATGGTCGACAACTTCTTCAGATAACTCTGTGGAGTTATCTCCACAGAGATTCCACATTGCTGTGGAATGCTGGACGGTGTTGGATTGTGTTGTCGAGTTCAAGCACCTAAGTTAGTTGAATGACAATGGAGTGCCCATCTCTGACAGGTGTAGACAAAGGAAGGGGCATAGAAAGGAGGGATCATGATATGTGTGTATGGATAGTACAGTTGGGATAGATATGTCATGCTTCTACATAATTCTAAGAGAAGCAAGATTTGCATTAATGGTGGTTGGACAAGATATTATGTCAGATTCTAGTACTAGGGACAACCACTAGGAAAATACTAAGGTAGAAAGTATTAATTGTTGAATCTTTGATATAATGCAGGTATAAAAAATAAGATACATAAACAGCTACACCCTCTTAATTTACTGATAAGAGACATCTGCTATAATAATGTCTGTAAGTATATTATGTATGCACCTTGTACCATAGCAAAACATTATGAAAACAGTTTGCAATGTGTTAATTTATCGAGTCCATCTTGTCAAGGTGTCTTAAAACTGTCTCATTGATATTTGTACTTCAATAACATTTAAAAAACTAAAAAAATTAAAGGAAAGCCCATAAGAATCATAGCAGATTTCTCAAAACAAATCCTCAAGTCAAGAAGAGGTTGGGGTGAGGTATTTCAAGCCCTTAAAGAAAACAACATCCAACCCAGATTGATACACTCTGAAAAACTATCTTGCAGAATTAATGGAGAAGTAAAATGCCTACACAAAAAAGTACAACTAAACAAATACATGACTATCCAACCAACCCTACAAAGAGAAGACAGATTTTCCAGAAATAGTCCGAAAAAAACATACTCCAACAATAACAAAAGAAAGAAATCATCAAACAGGGCCAGCAATAAGCACAGGAAAAAGTAGGGAACCATCAGCAGTAAAATAACATGACAAAGGTAAGGCCTTATATTTCAGTTATAACTATCCATGTAAAATGGACTGAATTTACTAATTAAGAGAAATAGAACTGGCAGAGTGATCAAGAAACAAAATCAACAATATGGTGTATACAAAAAACACATTTACTTGGACAGAGTGCAGCAGCCAGGATTGCATCCCCGGTGTACCATGTTGGCCCTGCCCCCAGGGCATGCTGAGACAGCAATTGAGACCGGGCATGGTGGCTTGCCTATAATTCCAGGGCTTGGGAGGCTGAAGACAGGAGAATCACTATGAGTCCGATATACATCGTGAGACCCTGTAGACCCTGTCCGAAATACATAAAAAGAAGAGAAAAGAAATACATGTAACCCAAAAGGAAGTGCATAGGCTGAAAGTCAAAGGATGGAAAAAAATAATCCATAGGTCAGTGTAGTGGTTGAATAGTGTTAAGAAGCTAAAGGCTTAACTAAATCAGCTCAGAAATTCCACATCTTAGGGCATAGAGGCTTCACCCTAGAATGACTCATCACTTAAAGGAAATACAATCCAACACAGTCCCGCATTCTGCAACCATAGGGAGTTATTCAAAGAAATTGTCGACCATATCCATTTACAGCTCAGCTTAATATTATGGGCTCACGATGTATACTTCATTTTTATACTTTTATACTTTTCTGCTGGATGGTTAAGACCCAGATAGATTAAAACTTATATATCAACACATGAACTTTATATTTCCT
>PVKA01055248.1:0-10401 GCA_004027165.1 Ctenomys sociabilis
TTAGGTTGACAAGGCTTAGGTTTATGTGGGTCTGGGTGAGGGAAGTTGAGGTAACAAGCCTGTCCACGTAAGTCTCCGGATATGCAGCAGCACAAAACTGACACTGCCTCCTGGAGCTGGGGAGCCAGGAGAGGCTAGGGAACCGCGCAAGAATTGCCCCACTTGGGCTGGGGAGATGGCTCAGTGGAACAAGCGCTTCTCTGGCAGGTGCAAGGGCCTGAGTTCAATCCCTGGTTCTGCCAAAAAAAAAAAAAAAAAAGAAGAATTACCCCGCTTTACTTGTTCCCTTCCTCTTCAGCACTTCATTCGGTGCTCGAAAATCCCAACGCTCCCCCCAGTTTCCTTCCTCCTTGGGGGTGTCTGGTTCAACCTCACTGCCCAGGACTATGTCATCCAGGTGAGTGAGCGTCACGATGACGTCAGATTGACACATTCACAACTGCGCCTGAGAGGGTGGAGCTTGGAGAGCAGCCCCTAACGGACACCCTGTGCTCCTGTCTTGGTGCTTTGCAGATTTCTCAGGGTGGCTTCCGCCTCTGCTTATCGGGCTTCCAGGCCTTGGATATACCTCCGCCTGCAGGCCCCCTTTGGATCCTCGGCGACGTCTTCTTAGGGGCCTACGTAGCTGTCTTCGACCGTGGGACCACAACCACCGGCCCCCGAGTGGGGCTGGCGCGTGCCCGCGTCCCGGGCGCAGACCGGGGAGGCGGCAGGATTGCGCAGGCGCAATTGTCGGACTGATGCCCGGGTTTAGATACTTGTGCACCACGGGGTAGAAAGATCCGACTTCCAGAAAAGATTCAAGATTTCCACTGAATGAATCTACCTGGGTCTATTAAGTGCATGCTTTTTGGTGGGAAAAAAAATTGGTGTTCGGACCTCCAGAGGTCCCTATTTTGCAGCCCTCCCAGTATTTGAAGGGGGTCTTCTGTCATGTACTACGAATCCCATGAGGCCTTTGGCCTTCTCTGCCTCCACCCAAACGTGCCGGGCCCTCGGAACACGCCGGATGTTGTAGTCCGCATGATTTCTCCGTGTTGGTGGGGGCGGGTGCAGCCACAACAAGAGTGCGAGGCGACAGGTCGCGACGACAGCTACAGGTGGCAGTGGGGGGAATGGTGGCTGAAATCGGTGAAAGATTTCTCAACCGTTGTTGTAAGGAACGGCGATATCGTTTTTTCTGTTCTTGTCTCCTGTTACTCCTCTCTCCTCTGGGGATTTCAGCCGTCTGGGTCCGCCATAAAGGCGGAGCTTGAAGCCCCTGGGTTAAGGGGAGCGGGACAGCCCCTCCCCCGGCGGTGATGTCACTGCCCCTCCTCAGCTTTTCGCTGCCCACAGCTGCTGGGGCTGGGCCACCCCTCCCCCCATCGACAGACCCCGGATTCCCCCCATCCCGGCCTCTCCTTGAGGAGGGGTGAGTACTGTCAAGGGGGCAGAGGTTCAGGTCCGCGGGCCCTGAACAACCTGAATCCCTGTTATGGGGGTGGGAACTGGGAGATGGGACCCAAAAATGACAGCGGAGCGATCCCCCCATGGTTTTAGACTTTAGTATACTGAGGTATGGGAACGGTCTCAGGCGACCAATCGTCTTAGGTAGAGCTCCCATATTTTCAGTGAGACTCCTTTTCCTGGATCTGGAACTGATGAGAATAGAGGTGGAGGTACATACAGGAAGGGGTTTTAGAATTAAGGGACAGGGAGACCCATCTCCAAAAGCAGGGCCCTGGGGAAGGGGGAAGGGAGGACAGGAACGGAGTCCCGGTGATGACCACGGAGCTGGGAGTTTGTATCTTTCAGCAATTCTGTGCTGGGAAAGGACGGGCTGGAAGGAGCAGGGTTGGGGAAAGATCTGAGAAAGCGGGCAGGTAACGGCAGCCTTTCCTCTGCTGGGGTCTGTTGCCAAGCAAGGAAAGAGTCTGTTGCTTTCCCTTGTCTCTGAGCATAGCTGTAACCCAGGGTTTAGCCCCCTCTCTTAGGGACAGGGGGAGACTCCAGGCTCACAGATCTCGATGTAGCTTGGTAAGGGGATGACAGGTGACAGTGTCCAAATTTCCCAGGGCCCAAGGAGTGTGGAACATATTTTTACTATGTCCTGCTGTCAGCCTCCTCTTCTCTCCGTGGTTTGGAATCCCAAATCTCATCCCATAGTCTCCCCTTTTCCAGCTCCTTCCTCTCCACTAAACCTCCCACTTTATCCACACCTTCTGCCCTCTGCTTAAAACTCTGATTTGGTGACTTGATCCCGTACCTGGCTGCAGTCAAATAGTAGAAAGCAGGGGTAGGGGGCGGGATATGGGGATCATGCCTGACTCAGGTCCTGCCTCAGCCTCTACTCCCTGCCCAACCCCAGCTCCAGCCTCCACCAAGACCCCAAAGCCTCACTCACCCCATACCCATCTCTCACCTCAGGACTGACTGCTTCTATCTGGAGCATACCAGAACAGGAGCACAGACGGGTGGTGCCCAGGACTTTTCTCGGTCCTGGTGGGTCCCATTATAGGATTGAGGGATGTCTGAGGACTGAAGACTGGACCGGGGTCTGGGGATGAGAGCATGGCCTTCTAGGCTTGCAGAATGGGCCCACTTCTGCAACTCTCCGCAGTGTCGCAGCCTGGAGTCCCAGCCAGAATGGGGGTTAGATCCAGGTGCGGGGGGGTGGGGCGCCCTGAGGAAAGGGGACAGAGGCCTAGAGAGAGGGGACATCCAGAAAGAGACATTATTTAGAGACTGGTGGGGGAAGAGAGACCCAAGGAAGGGACAGAGAAAAAGGATGAAAGATCCAGAGAGAGGGAGTTAGCTGAAACACAGGGAGAGAAGGAAGCGGAGTGGAGGAGACGAGCCCAGCAGAAAACGAGGAGTCAGTGACCCAGAGGAACGGGCAGAGCCAGGAGAGTAAAGCAGAAACTCAAAGAGGGGACATCTACTTGGAGGGAGAGCGACTCGGGAACAGGAAGGTCACCCAGTGATGAAGGCAGAGATGGGGTCCTCAGCAGTGAAGAGGGGAGACAGCATCCAGGAGGGGCCAGCAATCTATGGAGGTGGAGCAAGAACAGAGGAGAGGTACAGCAGAGACCTAGGAGATAGGCTACGTCTAGAGACTCCCCAAAAAAAGACTAGGGGGAGGGTATGAAGTCACGACCGTGGGAGGGGAGACTGAGCCCTAGAGAGAAAAGGGACAGAGACTCAAGAAGGAAAGGAAGTTTAGAGACCCACGGAGAGGGCAGAGACTTAACAGGGGGACACAGACTCAAGGGGAGACAAGCACTTAAAGATCGGGGAGGAATAGGACACCAAAAGAGCGGGGGTGGAATGAGAAACAATACAAACCAGCCGCACACCTGCAGCGGGAGGCGTCAGCCTGGGACCACGCTGCGCCCCCGCAGCGCTCTGACCCGCCCCCTTCGCTCCCACAGGCCCCGCCTCCCTCCGCAGCCGCGGCCCCCGCTCCCTGCGCCTGCGCATTGTTTCCCAGCACTTCGGACCGCCCTGGGGCGGGGCCGTCCCTCTAGGAGGCGGACCGTCGGGTCTTGGCCCCGCCCCTAACTCTGGTCTCAACCACCTCCAGGCCTCTTTGACACCTAAACTTCCGCCCTCTCCATTGGTTTCGTCTGTTGCCACCTTTAGGAGCTTTGGCTGCCCCCTTCTTTCTTCTTCCCTTTGTACTCAGTTTTCACCAGTTTTTGCCCATCCCTTGGTCGTTACTCTGTCTCCTAAGGCCTTAGGACCCTTAATTAAGGCGCCATCCCAAGATCTCTCCGTGCCAGGTCCCTCCCCTCCGTCTAGCGCTCACTTTCCCCACAAACACCCCTTTCGTCCTCTGCCCTCTCCCGCAGCCCATTCCAGATGTTTATGTCCCCGGAATTCTTCACCCACCCTCCTCTGTTCCACACTATCCTTCGACGCGCTCCTTCTCTCGGCCAAGACCGGTGTAGCCAGGCTTAGCCTATAGCCTCGCACCTTGGTTCGGTTTCCCTTCGCCCTGGCCCTTTTCAGTTCTGCTTGGTCCCATTCTGTATACAGTTCTCGCCCCTAGTTCAGTCCCGCCCTCCTGCCCCAGCCCAGACAGGGCCGTTTCTACTGTCCTCGGCTCTGATCCCTCCAATATTAGCCCCACTCCGCCCTATCCATCTAACCCACTACTCGCTACTGCCTGCTAGGGCTTTAAGTCCAGTCCTTATTTTCCTCCGATCGGCTCTTCCCATTTTGGCCCTAACCTTCCTGGTCAACCTGGCTTCCCTCCCCTCTCGTACCCCGGCAACCTGTTTTCTCATGTCTCTTTTGCTTATCTTGCACCGCTTTCTCCAGTCTCCCAGAGCCGCTCAGCCCAGTGTTAGCCACCCTTTGACGCCCAGCTCTCTTCCAATCGGCGTCCTATCGACGAGCCTCATATGTGCCCCCACATTCAGTCTGTATTAAGAGGCCCATCCCCTCTCGAGGCCTTAGCCCCGCTCACCACAACCAGGCCAATAAGAGACGACCTTTTTCCCACGAGGCCACACCCCTCCATCAATCGTCTCCTCCCACCCAATCGTGTCATTCTCTGCACCCTCCAGGCCTGCCCCTCTCACCCATCGCCTCCTCCCACCCAATCACGTCCACCTCTCCTCCAGAGCCCCGCCTCCCGAGCCCCGCCCCCCAGGCCCGCCCCCTGTCCAATGCTGAGCTCAGTCTGCGTCTCATCCTTCCGCGGGCGCCAGGGGGCCAGCAAGCAGCAGCCGGCGCCACCACCGCAGCCGCCCGAGTCCCCTCCGCCGCTGTCCCCGCCGCCACCGCCGCCGCCGCAGCCTGCGCAGCCCGGCCCAGCCGCATCCCCGGCGGGCCCCCCGGCACCCCGCGGGCCCGGGGGCCGGCGCGCCGAGCCATGCCCCGGGCTGCCAGCGGCGGCCATGGGGCGGCACGGCGGCGGCGGTGGCGACAGCGGCAAGATCGTGATCAACGTGGGCGGCGTGCGCCATGAGACGTACCGCTCGACGCTGCGTACCCTGCCGGGGACGCGGCTAGCCGGCCTGACGGAGCCCGAGGCGGCCGCTCGCTTTGACTACGACCCGGGCGCCGACGAGTTCTTCTTCGACCGGCACCCGGGCGTCTTCGCATACGTGCTCAACTACTACCGCACCGGCAAGCTGCACTGTCCAGCCGACGTGTGCGGGCCGCTCTTCGAGGAGGAGCTGGGCTTCTGGGGCATCGACGAGACCGACGTGGAGGCCTGCTGCTGGATGACCTACCGGCAGCACCGCGACGCCGAGGAGGCGCTCGACTCCTTCGAGGCCCCGGACTCCTCGGGCTCCGCCAACGCCGCCGCCTCAGGAGCGCACGACGCGGGCCTGGACGACGAGGCGGGCGCGGGCGGCGGCGGCCTGGACGGCGCGGGCGGCGAGCTCAAGCGCCTCTGCTTCCAGGACGCGGGCGGCGGCGCCGGGGGGCCGCCAGGGGGCGCGGGCGGCGCAGGCGGCACGTGGTGGCGCCGCTGGCAACCCCGCGTGTGGGCGCTCTTCGAGGACCCCTACTCGTCGCGGGCCGCCAGGGTGAGCCGCTCTCGGGGCCCTCAGCACCCCTCCCCAGGCACCCCCAGGTCCTCAGGAGTGCCAGTCCCAGCCCCTTCTAGATCCTCTGGGCTCCCAAACCGGACCTTCTGTCTTTCCAACACATCCCCTCGCCCTGCCTTCAGGTCCCCAAAAGACTTCTCCAACCTTTAGAGTCTCTGGTACCTGTCCCAGGACACTCTAGACCCTTAGAAAGTCCCTCCCGATCATGAATCTCAGAGTCTTTTCTGAACAAACCCAATCTCCAGTTTCCCAGCCCCTCCAAACGTCTTGTCACAAGCCTTGGCTAACCCCGCACCCTTACAGGACCTCTCCCAGGTTTCTTGGAGTACTCCACCCCACACCCCACCCCAGTCTTCCTACTCTACTAGGTCCTGTGAGCCTGCCTCCTGCCCTGTCATCTTCACCTCCCTGTTCTCCCTGGGCCAGGATCTCAGGACGCTTTTCTCCAAATTCGGTCTCCCGGTTATTCTCAACCCAGCCTCCAACCCCGTCAAAGTTTCCAAAAGCCCCTGCCCTGACCGCAGGGCCTCCTGGACTCCTCCTCCTGACCCCTTGCTCCTCCATGCTGCAAGGCTGAGTCTTGGGGTGCCTTCCCTGCCACCCCTCTATTTCTGTCCCTTCCTTCTTATCCTGTGCAATCTCTCATTCTAAGAACTTTCCCCATAAAGCTGTGTGCTTCCCCCAGTCTTTCACACGCCTCCTCCTGTCTCCAGAACACTCTAGAGCGCCCAGGCTCTCTAGAGTTTCCTTTGTAGAGACTGTGTGTCCTCCAGCAGTGCTCCTTCTCGCCCCAGCTTCTCCCTTCCATCCTTTCAACTGCACACCACACTCAGTCCCTAGGGTTTAGCTCTTCCCAGAGTGCCCTACTCCCTTTCCTGGTCTGTCAAGTGACTTCACCTCCTGTTCTAAAACTTTATCTCTTACCTCAAAACTTGGGGATCTTGTCTGGTCTTCAGCCCAGAAACTTCTCCAAATAGCTCCCATTCTGTCTGCCTGCCTCGGGATCTTTTCACTTCCCTGTTTTTCCTCGTTCAGCCCTGCTTTATTGATTTCTCATGCTCCCCTTCCCCAAGCCTAGGACTGAGCAGCCTCTTTCCCTCTGCCACAAAGCTCCCATATACTAGCCTTCTCTTTCCTCCAGCAGTCTGTATCTCCCTCATAGCCTATGAATCCTTCCCAAGGGCTCTCCACTTGTAGAAAACTTCCTTAAGCGCTTTTGACGGGCTAAGTGGCTGCCCTCCCCCTTGCCCTCCCAAACCTCTTCTTACCCAAGTTCCTCCCAGTCTAGGAGACCCCAGAGGGAGAAAGTGTGGGAAGAGAGGGAAAAGCAGCTTAAAGTTGGGGAAACTGGAAAGAGGGAGAAGGCATAATGATCTTGGGGCCCCTTCCACCCCCCAGGAGGCCCAAACACTTGGAGGAACTGGTCCGGGCCCCCTCCCCCCACAGTGCCGCGTCCTGGGCCGGGAAGGACGAGGAGCCGCAGTGCCGCATTTGCGCCGGGGGAGGGAGGAAGGGGGAGGGGGCCCCGGAGGCACGCAGAAAGTTTGGTCCCAGGGAAGCGCTGAGTTGGCGAGATTTGGGGTTGAATGGGGGAAGTGGGGAGGAAGAGGCGCGGAAGGGACATGGCCTTAGATGCCCCTGAGGCCTGCTATCTGCCCCTCCCCCCACGGCCCGGGGAGCCCTTCTCTCCCGTGACCCCACTGAAGGGTGCTAAGGTGAGGAGGGTGGAGGTGGAGTCCTTCGGTGAGCATCTGGCCAGGGGTCCGGGACAGCTACGGAGGTCATTTATTGACTGCGCAGATGCTTTTCTGGCGTGCGGTGTACCAGGCACTTTACAGACTCTGAGTAAGATTGCTTGAGAATTGGGAGCTCAGGCCAATGCCAAGTGCAGGGTCTGGCCCTGCTTTCTCTCTAGTCATCTTTCCTTTCCTCCTTACAGAGATTCCATGCCCACCTATCCTTTCTGCTTTTGAGCCTCCTTGGGGCAAGGGGTTAAACCGGCCTACGCTGTCCAGCCCTGCAGCTGTGGACTGCGGCGGGTGCCCATTTCTATCTTGTGCCTTGGGAAGGAAGGAGTTAACCAAGCAGGTCCCGCGGCTTCTGTCGGGAAGCGCAGCTCTGCGGCTGCGCGCTGCCTGCTGGGCTCCACCCACGAAGGGGTTAACACTTTGCCGGTACACTGCGGCTGCGCACTGCGGCGGGAGCTGTCCGCGGTGCTGTCCGCCGCGCGCCCCGCCCCCTGGCCCGGCCGGCCCGCCCCCACTGCGGTGCCGCAGCCTGCCTTGCGCCGGGCACGGGGTGGGGGTGGGGGTGAACATCGGGCATGCGCTCTGCGGAGGCCTTTTGCCTCTTAACCCACTGCGGAGAAACCAAGAGGTGGCAGATGTCCCTGGGGAATCCCCCTACTCCCCACTCCAAAGTCCAGGGTTATCTGTGCCCTGAGGCTGCACTACCCATTTGACTAAAGCCCCCTTCACCTGTTTCTTTTCCTCTCCTAGGAAGCTACCTCCAAATATCTGACAAAGCCCACTGCGGTCTCCGGTCTCCGGGAGCTGACCCCTGGCCTTCCTCCCCTAGACCTTGATCTCACCACCCCTCTTCAAGGCTCTGTCAGATTCCAGTCCACTGGGTTGCAGGAGCTCTAGTCTTTCCCTACCTTGCCAGGGCCCAAATTTCCTTAGCTCTTAATTCTCTGGCCAGGTACCTGCCCTGTCAACCAGTCAGGACCCCTTCTCTGAGCCTCAATCTCCTCTTCTCCCTTTTCTCTTTCCTTTTCACATCGTTAACCCTTCCATCCCATCTTTCTCCAGGACATGGACCCCAATTTCCCCTGTCCTGTGTTATCTGGGCAAAGTTTTCATCCAGCCTTTTTCTTTTCTGGGGCCTGAGACCCTCAATGTCCCTGCCCCCACTAAGTGATGCCCTGTGGCCCAGTAACAGTTCAGACCTTCTTACTGTGTTCTAAGCAGAGGGCCAAGCCCTTGGTACACACACCTCATTTAATTCTTACAATCCCATGAAAAAGCTTAAGGTTCAGAAAGCCTAACGTCCTTGCTGCAAGTCTGGCATGTCAAAAGTTGGACTGAAACTCATGCTTTCTTGTTCTTAACACCTTGTGGTCCCCCCGACCCTATCCCATGTTTCCCTTTCCTGAACTCCAAGCTGAACCCTAAAACTTCTGAGGCATAGGGGTGTGTCATTTTAGTGTCCCTTGGCCTGTTCCATAGTTCAACCCTTGAAGCTGGACGGGGAACCTGGAGGACAGGAGGGTGGAGCACGGTGGCTTAGAAGGCAGAGAGCAAGGGTTCCAGAGACACTGCTCTGCTGCCCCATCTGCTAGGTCCAGGTCCTGTCCTGCTACTCAGGGTCCTGTCCTGTTACTTTATTTTGATTTTTTGTTTTTCATGGAACAGGGGATTGAACTCAGGCCCTTGTGCTTGCCAGGGAAGCACTTATTCCACTGAGCCATCTCCCCAGCCCTCCTTTTGTTACTTTAGAGGGCAGCACAGGAAGCCATATATGATGGAGCCACAGGGCTGGGTTGCCTGGATTCCCTTAGGGTTTGGGGGACAGTGGTTAGGTTCTGGTGGCTCTGCTTAGGTACTGGTGGACCCTGTGCCTCGGTCATCTTTCTCTCTCTCCCATCCTGCCTGCAGTATGTGGCCTTTGCCTCACTCTTCTTCATCCTCATTTCCATCACCACCTTCTGCCTGGAGACCCACGAGGGCTTCATCCACATCAGCAACAAGACAGTGACGCAGGCCTCCCCGATCCCCGGGGCCCCGCCGGAGAACATCACCAACGTGGAGGTGGAGACGGAGCCCTTCCTGACCTACGTGGAGGGCGTGTGTGTGGTCTGGTTCACCTTCGAGTTCCTCATGCGTATCACCTTCTGCCCGGACAAGGTGGAGTTTCTCAAGAGCAGCCTCAACATCATCGACTGTGTCGCCATCCTGCCCTTCTACCTGGAGGTGGGCCTCTCGGGCCTCAGCTCCAAGGCCGCCAAGGATGTGCTGGGTTTTCTGCGTGTTGTCCGCTTTGTCCGAATCCTGCGCATCTTTAAGCTGACCCGGCACTTTGTGGGGCTGCGGGTGCTGGGCCACACGCTCCGTGCCAGCACCAACGAGTTCCTGCTGCTTATCATCTTCCTGGCCCTGGGGGTGCTCATCTTTGCCACCATGATTTATTATGCTGAGCGCATTGGCGCTGACCCCGATGACATCCTGGGCTCCAATCACACCTACTTCAAGAACATCCCCATTGGCTTCTGGTGGGCCGTGGTCACCATGACGACCCTGGGCTATGGAGACATGTACCCCAAGACCTGGTCTGGGATGCTAGTTGGGGCACTGTGTGCCCTGGCGGGGGTGCTGACCATCGCCATGCCTGTTCCTGTCATTGTCAACAACTTTGGCATGTACTATTCGCTGGCCATGGCCAAACAGAAGCTGCCCAAGAAGAAGAACAAACACATCCCCCGGCCCCCCCAGCCTGGCTCGCCCAACTACTGCAAGCCTGACCCACCCCCGCCTCCCCCACCCCACCCTCACCACGGCAGTGGTGGCATCGGCCCTCCTCCACCCATCACCCCACCCTCCATGGGGGTGACTGTGGCTGGGGCCTACCCGCCTGGGCCACACACGCACCCCGGGCTGCTCAGGGGAGGTGCAGGAGGACTGGGGATCATGGGGCTGCCTCCTCTGCCGGCCCCAGGTGAGCCCTGCCCACTGGCTCAGGAGGAAGTGGTTGAAATTAACAGGGCAGGTGAGGCTGGGACTCGGGCTAGGGCAAATGGGGGCCTTGGGAGGGGCGGGGGGGGTGGCGGCCTCGGCGTGGGAGTGGAGGGAGACAACAG
>PVKA01055249.1:0-10401 GCA_004027165.1 Ctenomys sociabilis
TTTAGTGCTATGGTCATCCACTAGGTAAATAATTATTGAATCTTTGATATAATTCAGCTATAAAAAAACCTGTAAATATAATTTCATGTATGCACCTTGTACAATACCAAAACGTTATGAAAACATTTTGCAATGTATTAATTCATCGACTCTGTATGGTTAAGGTGTCTTGAAACTGTCTGATTGACATTTGTATTTTGATAAAATAAAAATAAATGGAAAAAAAAAGATAAAGCTGGAAAAAAAAACCTGGAGATACTATCTCACTTCAGACAGAATGCCTATCATAAGGAAATCAACCAATAACAAATGCTGGAGAGCTTGTGGGGAAAAGGGAACACTTCTCCACTGCTGGTGGGAATGTAGACTGGTACAACATTTGTGGAAGTCAGTGTGGAGAAAACTCAAAAGTGTAGGGCTGGAATTCCCATACAAGCCAGCTATCCCCCTTTTGGGAATTTTCTGAGAGGTTTTGAAAATATGATATCATGGAGATATATTTCTAACTTTGTTTATAGCAGCACAATTTTCCATAGCCAAATTTTGGAAACAACCAAGATGCCCATCACCTGAGGAATGGGTAAGCAATGATCCTGAAAACATCAGTAGATGTTTGAAACTAGCAGACAATTGGTAGGATTCTTACTCTGACTTAAGTATACATGCTGATACCTTTGAATGAAGGAACTGCAGTCAAGAAAGGAATGTGTAATAGAAGTGTCACACTTAGAATACTTGTTGTTCTGGTGTTCTAAATATGTAATTGTTGTCATGACATACCAATTATTACCAAACTGTCTCTCAAGCAAAAGTTTGTTTCCTGGTTTTTTGTTTTAATTAAAAAAAATCATTTTTATTTCAAGAAAACTTAAGAAATACGTAAACTAGAGGAATTTTTATATTAGGATAATTATCCAATTCATGTAAGATTGCTTTAATATATCTGTCCCACACTCCATGTTGTCTATTTCCTTTTATAATTTTATTTTATTTTTTTCACTTTTTAAATTTTTGTTTTATTGAAGTACAAATATAATGAGACAGTTTTAAGATACCTTGACAAGATTGATTTGATAAATTAATACATTACAAACTGTTTTCATAATGTTTTGTGTCATAGAAGGTGCATACATGATATTATACTTACAGACATTATTATACCGTATATCTCTTATCATTAAATTAAGAGAGTGTAGCTCTTTGCATATCTTAGTTTTTATACCTGAATTACATCAAAGATTCAATAATTAATACTTTCTACCTTGTTATTTTCTTAGTGGTTGTCCATAGTACTAGAAGCCCACATAATATCCTGTCCAATCACCATTAGTGCAAATCTTGCCTCTCATACAATTATGTAGAATTACAGTGTTATCTATCCCAACTGTACTGTTCACACACACACATCATGATTCTTCCTTTCTATACCTTTTCCTTTGTCTACACCTGTCAAAGATGGGCACTCCATTGTCATTCAACGAACTTAAGTGCTTGAACTCACAACAGAATCCAACAGAGTCCAGCATTCCACAACAATAGTGAGTTATCCGAAGAAGTTGTGGACCACAGCCATTTACACCTCAACTTATTATTATGGCCCCATGATGTATACTTCATTTTTCTACTTTTCTACTGGATGGTTAAGACCTAGATAGAGCAAGACTAACATACCAACACATGTACTTTATGTTTCTTATGAGGTCAATGAAGTCCCCTCAGAGTTTATCTCTCTGGTAAGGTGGGCCTGGAGCTCTCACTCGGCAATGGGGGGTGGGGGGGGCAGGGAATCCGTGGGAAATGTCTCTCTGGTATGGTGGGCTTGGCGTTCTACACTCACTGAACTTTGATGCCCAGGGAGTCGGAGAAATTCCCACTCGCTCAGCGGGCTTTAGGGCTGGGATCCGGGGAGGTGCTGGTGAGTGGGTCCTGAGGTTTCAGGCCAGTCACTGGCTGGGAGGGCTTGGGGGCAGCGATCCGGGTAGCTCGTGTGGGATGCAGCCAATGGCTGTCCCTCACACTCACCACACACTCACTGATCTGGAAGTCTGGTGGGTCATGCAAATTCCCAGTCACTGGGAGAGCTTGGGGCAGGAACAAGGAGGCCGCTGAAGTCCGCCACTGTCTCAGGCCGGTCTCTGTGCCTGGGCAGCATGCACAGGATCATGGAGGCTGCTGGAGTCGGCTGCGCTGTCTCGGGCTGGTCTCTGAGGCTGGGCGGGCATGGGCAGGATTGGGGAAGATGGCGGAGTCTCCTTTTATAATTTTAGCTTTGTAAAAGAATGCTGTTCTTTTTTTAAAGTGTCATAAATGACAAAGAAAGACAGAAAAAAAATCTCAGAAATGTCCTACTATAATGCTTTATATGGTTTGTTTTCTAAATTTCTGTGTAAAATTATGTTATTTTTTGTTCATATTATTTACATATTTTTCATTTAAAATTTTAATCTCCATATTATGTTGTTATTTAAAGTTTAACATAGCTATAATTGAGGAAAAGTACCTGTTCTATATTATGCCTAAGATGTTTGATATATGTTGTAAGGTAATAATAAGCTATTCTTCTGGAAGGTTAACTTCCCAAATTTGCAGACAAAAATTAGAGAAACATAAGTGCTACTTATACAGTCGCCTTGGTGACTCTAGCCTTTCAAGGTCAGTGAACACTCAGGACACAGTAGAACCTGTCCTGTGACATCATGTAACCTAATTGAGTCCCAAATTTATTTTTTTTTTTTATCAAGGAGATTATGTGGTCACCGAGCAACGTGATCCATGATGTAGAGTGTGCCTAGGGAGAGTCTTATGGAGAGAAAACATTCTCTCAGGGTTTCACAGAGAGCAAATTGTCATAGCCAACAATTGCCATGACTCATCCACATGGCTGACACAGACAAAGGTTCTACAAACTGCAGTATGGGGTTTCAGGTTAAATCCTGAGGGGACTTGACTGAGTTTATCAGATACAAAAGATACCTTTCTTGTTATATAGGTGTTGCTTTATCTTGATCTTAAACATCCAGCAGAAAACTATAAAAACAAGATATATAAAGTAATGCCATATTAATATGCTGAGCTGTGAATGACTCAAGTCAACAACTTCTGCGGTACACCTATTACTGTTGTGGACTGCTGAACCGTATTGGGTTATTTTGCTGAATTCATGCACCTACAGTATTCAGACGCCAATGGAACACAAATCTCTGACTGGATTAAACAAAAAAAGGATATACAAACGAAGGTCCATTCTGTATCTGTATATATAATATCGTTTTGCTCAAGTTAATGCGAATAAAGGCTTGTTCTAATAGTCTTCGGACAGGTTATCCTGTTTCTATCTTGTAATATTGTTGATTACTAAGAAGATAACAATGCCCATGGTATTAACTATTAAAACTGTCCTGTTATTCAGCTTTGAAAATGTCTTATTGTTCTTTGTTTTTCAATAAAATAACCCTAAACAAATAGGGTATACAAATGCATGACCATTTTGTATCTGGATACACAAAATAGTTAGGCTAAATATACAGCTACTTTCTCTTAATTCAATGAGAAAAAAGATTTTCTAATAGTGTTTGGATAGGATATACTGTGTGCAGCTTGTACTATGAATAACTACTATGAAGACAACTATATGCACAGTATTAATTATTGAAACTGGCCTATTAATAGGTTTTGAAACTGTCTCAATGCCATTTGATCTCAAATAAAATTTTTAAAAATAAAAAAAAAAGAAACTGAAGGATTGAGCTTCCTAGTCTGGCATTTATGCCACCGAGTTATCTTTCAGGCTAATACCATCAAATGTAGATCTTCTTACTTCTTCAGAATTGCTTTAGTAAATACATGTTCCTGGCTGTGTTAAGCTTTCTATAGTTGTAATAAAATAGCTGAGATATTTTTTTCTCACAAGAGGAAAGATTTATTTTAATTTATAGTTTTATAGGCTTCAGTCAATAATTTTTTAGTTTTGTTGCCTACAGACCAGAGTGAGGCAGAATATCATGATATAATGCATATATAGAGCAAAGTGGCTCACCACTTGGTGGACAGGGTCATTGGGAGTGCACGGAACTGCTAAAAGACAAGAGACACAAAGGACATACTTGTAAGGCATTCTTTTAGTGACCTGTTTTTTTTTTTTTTTTAAACAAGGATCCACTCCTAGTGTTTTCACGATTTCCCAGTATTATACCATCAAATTGATACCACGGATGATGACAGAGTCCTCTTGATTCAATCACTTCTCAGAAACTCTACCTCTAAAATGCCCTTTTGCAGAACATTTTAGATACAAAGCATAGTACTTAAAATTTCACCTACGTTTTTTTGGTACTCAGAGTCAAACTCAAGGCATTGCGCTTGCCAGACAGGCTTTTCTTTCTGAAGTTGTATCCCTGGTCCTCAAAATTTCGTATGAATTTTAGAATCAACATATCATTTTGTAAAAAGAAATAACCAGAGTCAGATAGACATTGTGTTAAATGTATGGATTACTATAGTCCAGTATTACCTTTTTAACAGTATCAAGTCCTCCAATCCACGAACGTGAGATTTTCCTCAGTTATTTAGATCTTCTCTATCTTAACAATATTAAATAGTTTGTATTTGTATAAATTTGATACTTTTGCCACACATGGTGGCAAACATGTGTAATCCTAGATCTTGGGATGCTGAGGCAGGAGATTCTTTGCAAATTTGAGTACAGCCTGCAATTCAAAGTGAGCTAAAGGCCATACTGAACTGCACAGCGAGACCCTGCTAATGTT
Organism: Ctenomys sociabilis; assembly: GCA_004027165.1. NCBI lineage: Eukaryota > Metazoa > Chordata > Mammalia > Rodentia > Ctenomyidae > Ctenomys > Ctenomys sociabilis. The sequence goes on from PVKA01055249.1 coordinate 4,767, forward strand.
TTCTATTTTTCTGAAAGGAGCAGTTAATGCTGAAATTTTTCTCATTTTATTATTAGTATTTTTCCTTTGAATTTCCTGAAACTTTTTGGTTGCTGTTTTGTTTTGTTTTTCCATTGAAACAACATTGCACATTTATATCTGGTAACCTAAAAACTAACTTCAAGATAACATCATGCAATATAGCAACCATTTTTGAATTCCTATTGCGTGGTTTAATGAAGTTTCATATCTTTTCAAATGCTGTTTCTTTGTATTACTATTTTTTATTTTTTAAATTTTATTTTATTGAAGAAGAAATAGCAATGATACAGTTTAAAATCAAATTAGTAGGACAGATTCAACAATTAATACATTGCATATGGTTTTTGTAGTTGTTTTTTGTTGTACAGGGTGTATACTTGATATTTGGTTTACAAACACTATTAAAGCAGATGCGTTGAGTCAATGAATTAAGAGAATGTAGCTGTATACTTATCTTTTTTAAGGCTGAATATAGTACAGTTTCAATAATTAATACTTTTTACATTGTTGTTTTTCTAGTGGTTATCCATAGTACAAGAAGCAGACAGGATACCCTGTCCAAACACTATTAGTGCAACATTCTTCCCATAGAATTATGCAAACATACTGCATATTTATCCTAACTGTACTCTTTATACAAACACTGAAAGGTTCTTCCTTTGTATCACACTTTTTTTGTTTTGTCTTGTCTTAGACGGGTGTTCTTTTCTTTAACAATTAACTCTTTCATATTGTTCTCATAGTGTTTTTTTGGTCATACAAGGTGCACATATGATATTTAACTTACAAATATTACAGCAGATGCCATTAATCAATGAATTCAGAGACTGTAGCTTATCTTACATCTTTAAAGCTGAATTATAGCACACTTTCAATAACTAATATTTTCTACATTGTTATCTTCTTGGTGGTTGTCCATAGTACAAGACGCCAACTGAATATCCTATCTAAGCAGACAGGATATCCTGTCCAAACAGTACCAGTGCAAATCTTTCCTCTCACAGAATTATGCAGAAGTACTACATATTTATCCTAACTGTACTGTTTATACAAACACAGAATGGTTCTTCATTTGTATCCCCTTTTCTTTGGTTAGTCCTGTCAAAGATGGGCACTGCAGGGTCATTCAATTATTATAAGTGCATGAAGTCACAGAAACAATCCAACACAGTCCAGAAGTCCACAATAACAGTGGGTTATCTGAAGAAGTTGTTGACTACAGATATTTCCAGTTCAGCTTATTATTATGGCCTTATTTTATATACCTCATTTTTATACTTTAATGCATGATGGTTAAGAAAGACCTTTATAACAAAACAATGTAATTTTTATATATGATGAGGTCAGTTAAGTCCTCTCAGGGTTTACCCTGTAATCCTGTACCTCACTCTGTAGATTCTTTGTCAGTGTTAGCTATGGGGATGAGATACAGGCGTTGTCTGAACAGCTAGCTCTCTATGAAAGACTGAGAATAAGTTTTCTCTCCATGTGACTCTCCGTAACGACACTATAGATCATCAATCGCCTTCTGCTGTGGCTCTATACTCTCTTTGATCAGAAAATTTGATGCACAACCGAGTTCCATGATGTTACTGTACAGGTTCTCCTATGTCCTGAGTCTTCACTGAGCTTGAAAGACTAGGGCCAAAATGTGGGCTGATCTTGCAACCCTTCCATTTCTCCAATATTTTATCTGAAATATTAGGCTCTTAACCATCCAGAAGAGAAGCTAATTAGTACCATGCAACATAAGCAGTTTACCCTATCTATCTGACTGAATTCTTTTACTTGTAGTTATAATTTTCTATTTGGATTTATTTTTGTGATTTAGTATACTAGAAAGCCTACATTATATTTGCATACGTGTGTTTGGTAAATAATCAAGTGGCATCCACTGAAATATAAATGCTTTATGTTTATCATTCTTTATAGGTGACTAATATTCCATGATAGAAAAAATCACAATTTTTTCAACCATTCCTCATGTGAGGGGGACTATCACAAATTATGCTTCTATAAACATAGGTACATATACATCACTATGATATGATGATTTCAGTTCCTCTGGGAATGCTCCCAGTAGGATGATATCTGGCTTGAATGGGATTTCCAGTCCTACATTTTTGAGGATTCTCTACAATGGTTGTACCAGTCTACATGCCCACCAGAAGTGGAGAAATGTTCCCTTTTCCCCACAACCTCTACAAACTTTTTTCTTTTTTCTTTTTCTTTTTTGTTTTATTGAAGTACATATATCAATGAGACAGGTTTAAGATACCTTGAGAAGATGGATTTGATAAATTAATACATTACAAACTTTTTTCATAATGTTTTGGTATCATAGAAGGTGCATACATGATATTATACTTACAGACATAATTATACCATATGTCTCTTATCAGTAAATAAAGAGAGTGCAGCTGTTTGCGTATCTTATTTATTTATTTATTTTTTGTCTTTTTGAGGCAGGGTCTCTCTATGCAGTTCAGGCTGGCCTTAAGCTCATTTTGCAGCTCAGGCTGGTCTTGAACTCACAACAATACTCCTGCCTCAGCCTCCCAAGTGCTGGGATTACAGGCCTGCGCAACCACGCCTGGCTTCGTATCTTATTTTTTATACCTGAATTACATCAAAGATTCAGTAATTAATACTTTCTACCTTGTTATTTTCTTAGTGGTTGTCCATAGTACTAGAAGCCCACATAACATCCTGTCCAACCACCATTAATGCAAATCTTGCCTCTCATAGGATTATGTAGAAGCACAGCATTATCTATCCCAAATGTACTGTTTATACACACACATTATGATTCTTCCATTCTATACCCCTTCTTTTGTCTACACCTGTCAAACATGGGCACTCCATTGTCATTCAATGAACTTAGATGCTTGAACTCCACAACTCAATCCAACAGAGTCCAGCATTCCACAACAGTTAGTTATCTGAAGAAGTTGTCAACCAAAGCCATTTACATCTCAGATTAATATTATGCCTCGCAACTTATACTTCATTTTCTACTTTTCTGCTGGATGGTTAAGACCTAGATAGAGCAAGACTTATATACCAACACATGTACTTTGTTTGTTATGAGGTCAGTGAAGTCCCCTCAGCGTTTATCTTGTAGTCCTGTACCTTATTCTGTAGATCCTTTGTCTGTGTCATCCAAGTAGATGAGTCACAGCCAGTGCTTGAACAGTTTGCTCTCTGTGAGAGCCTGAGAGAAAGTTTTGTCTCCATGTGACTCTACACAAGCACACTATAGAACTTCAATCTCTTTCCTCTGTGGCTCCATAATCTCCTTGTTCAGAAAATTTGGAGCTCACCTGAGTTTCATGATGTTGCAATACAGGTTCTCCTGTGTCTTGAGTCTTCGCTGACCTTGAAAGGCTAGGGCCAAAATGTTGGCTGGCCTTGAGGCTCTTCTATTTCTCCAACTTTGATCTGTGAACTTAGGTTGTTAACCATCCAGAAGAAAAGCTGATTAGTGTCCTGCAGCATATGCCATTCACTTTGCCTTATCAGATTCAGTTGATTTTAGTTGTTGTACGTTTCCTTTTGTATTTCTGCTTTTTGCTTTGATACTAGGGAGACTATACGATATTTACATATGTGTGTCTGGTTTATTTCACTTATGAGTATATGTTCAAGTGGCATCCACTTCAGTTTAAATGCTTCAAACTTATCTTTCTTAATGGCTGAGTAATACTCCATTCTATAGAAATACCACATCTTTTTCAACCATTCATCATGTGATGGACATCTTGGTTGTTTCCAAGATTTTGCTATCACACATGGTGCTACTATAAGGATAGGTACACATATATCACTATTTTACTATTTTACCATGTTTTCAGTTCCTCTGGGAAACTTCTCAGTAGGGGAATACCTGGCTTGAATGGGATTTCTAGTCCTGCTATTTTTAGGAGTCTCCAAACTGACCTCCACAATGGTTGTACCAGTCTACATTCCCACCAGCAGTGGAAGAATGTTCCCTTTTCCCAACAACCTCTCCAACATTTGTTGGTTGATTTCCTTATGATAGCCATTCTTTCCGGAGTGAGGTGGTATCTCAGTGTTGACTTTATTCGCATTTCACAGATGGCTAGCGATGTGGAGCATTTTTTCACATACTTATTCGCTTCTTTAATTTTTTCCTCTGAGATGTATGTATTCATCTCAGATGCATATTTCTGAATTGGGTCTTTCAATTTGAGGGCCCTGTTATATCTTATTTCTTTATACATTCTAGATAGCAGTCATCTGTCTGATTTTTTATTAGTTAGGATATTTTCAAAATTTGTGGGTTGTCTTTTCACCCTGTTGACGATCTCTTTTGACATGCAGAAGCACTTTAAGAAGAGATGATCCCAGTTGTTGATTCTTTCAAGTGCTTCCCATGCAAATATATGTTTGTTCATGAACTGTTTACCTACCCCTATGTCTTCAAGAGTTCCTCCTACTTTCTCTTTCAGGACATTGAGTGTTTCTGTTTTAATGTTTAGATCTTTAATCGACTTTGACTTTAAGTTAGTGCATGGTGGTAGAGCTGGGTCAAGTTTTAGTTTTTGGCATGTAGAAAGCCAAGTTTTCCAGCACCAATTGTTAAAGTGGCTAATCTTCCAGTAATTATGATTGGCCCCTTTGTCAAAGATCAGATGGCTGAATGTGATTGTAGATGCCACTACATCTTCTAATCTATTGCACTGATCCTCAGGTCTATTTTGTTGCCAATACCATGTTGATTTTATCACAGCGGCTTTGTAGTGCAATTTCAAATCAGGAATTGTGGTGCCTCCTGCCTTGTCTTTATTGGCCAAGATTGCCTTTGCTATTCTAGGTCATTTGAGGTTCCAAATGAATTTTAGGATTGATTTCTCTATATCTGGGAGGTATGTTGGTGGCAGTTTGATAGGGATTGCATTAAATCTGTAAAGAAATTTTGGGAGTATGGCCATCTTCACGATGTTGGTTCTTCCTATCAAGGAGCATGGAATATCTTTCCATTTTCTGAAATCCTCTATAATCTCTTTTTTCAAGTTTTTTTATTTTTATTTTTTTCCATTTATTTTTATTTTATTAAAATACAAATGTCAATCAGACAGTTTCAAGACACCTTAACCATACAGAGTCGATGAATTAATACATTGCAAACTGTTTTCATAACGTTTTGGTATTGTACAAGTTGCATACATGAAATTATATTTACAGGTTTTTTTTATAGCTGAATGATATCAAAGATTCAATAATTATTTACCTAGTGGATGACCATAGCACTTAAAGCTGACATAATATCCTGTCCAACCACCATTAGTGCAGATCTTGTCGCTCACAGAATTATGTAGAAGCACAGCGTTATCTATCCCAACTGTACTGTCTATACACATACATCCTGATTTTTTCTTTCTACAACCCTTTCTTTGTCTACACCTGTCAAAAGTGGGCACTCCATTGACATTCAACTACCTTAGGTTCTTGAACTCGACACCACAATCCAACACAGTCCAGCATTCTGCAACCATAGGGAGTTATTCAAAGAAATTGTCGACCATATCCATTTACAGTTCAGCTTAACATTATGGGCTCACAATGTATACTTCATTTTTATACATTTATG
>PVKA01055250.1:0-10401 GCA_004027165.1 Ctenomys sociabilis
GTTTCTATAAAATACTGAGCATTCCAGGACCAAGGTTATAGCTCAGTGAAGCAAGTCCTGCCTGGTGATCATGAAGACCTGATTTCAATTCCTGGTACTAAAAATATAACAACAAAATATTGAGCATTCTGACCCATGAAGAGAATATAATATAACTCATTTTGTTAGACTTTTCTTAAATGTTAATTGAAATTTTTTCTAATGTTCAGAATGAAGTTTATACAATATTTTGTCACATCTCTTAAGAGTTTATAATTTTGATACTGCTATAAATTCTGTTATCTAAGTTCAATTTCCAATTATTTGTTGGCAGTATATAATGTTATCTTTCTGTATAAACTTCATATTCTGAAAACTTGCTAAACCTGTTTTCTTATTGAAGAACAAATAGCAATGAGACAGTTTCAAGACAAATTAACAGGACAGATTCAATAAATTAATACATTGCAAACTGTTTTTGTAATGTTTTGGTATCATACAAGATGCATACATGATATTATACTTCCAGACATTATTAGAGCAGATGTCTCTAATCAGTGAATTAAGTGTGTAGCTGTTTAATTATTTTTTATAGCTGAATTATATCACAGATTCAATAATTAATACTTTCTACCTTGTTATCTTCCTACTGGTTGTCCATAGTACTAGAAGCCAACATAACATCTTGTCCAACCACTATTAGTGCAAATCTAGCTTCTCATAGCAAACCTGTTTTTTTTCGTTAAAAGTTTTTTAAAATTTCCCCATAAAATCATGTTATTTGTAAAGGAATAGATTTGTTTTTTATTTCCCAAAAGTATGTTTTTTACAAAGCATTCCTGAATGTTCAGGCTGAAATATTTTTACAGCTGTGAAATGGAAATACGGTAGATTCTCTTACTTTAAAAAAATTGGGGACACATTCTCTTCCTCATTATCAAATGTGATGTTTGCTTTGGGCCTTTCTTGCATCTTCAACACATTCACAACTTTGTCCTTTATTCTTAGTTTCTCAAAGAGTTTTAAAGGAATATTAGGCTTTTAAAATGTTTTCATTGCATTATTCAACATGATAATAGTATTTTCCAACTATAGGTTGTTAATATGAACCACATTGACTAATTTTCAAATGTTTAACTACCTCTGCATTCCTTTAGCAAAACTTGATTGATTACCTTTTGTAGATACTGGACAACATGTGCTTCATTCTGGATGGCTTCTATTGCTAAATATTCAAGTGCACAATCCTTTCCTTTGCTGTTGATCTTATCACTGGTATTTTCATAAATACACTTTTCCATCTATGTATCTATGTATCTATCTATCTGTCTATCTATCTATCATCTATCTATGACTTAGTAATTTACTGTCTTCATTGTGCCTGCTAAATTGAACATATGGAATAAAACTATAATAATTATTTCATATCTTTAACTGTTTGTTCTACAACTGTGTTAGTTTGAGGTCAATTTTCATTTCTCAGCCAAGTTTCAATTTGCTCTTCACTTACCTCAGTATAATTAAATACCTTTTGGTATTGCTAAAGGCCAATTCTATCTTTCTTATAAATTTTCTGCTTATGTCTTTTTTGGGTTCAGATAACTTTGTTCTTTGCCTATAAATTTAATGCTGTTTCTCTTTTGGGGCTATTATCCCACTACTGGAGAACTAATTTTTTTTTAATTTTTTGTATCAGGACTGCACTTGCCAGGCAGGTGTGCTGCTGAGCTACCCTCCTGGCCCTTAGAGATCTATACAAGTTATCAATAATATTAATGTTCATAATATTTACCTTCTGGGATGTTATGTTACACGTTCTTGACACTATTTAAGATAATTGCAAGCATATAACACATTTGACAAAATTTTAAAAACAATGAACACTAGAACGTGAGTAATGAATAGGAAAGACAAGGGAATTCTCACTAATTCTACCATCTGTGAAACTGATATAGAAGGCAAGATGGCTTCACCAGCTTGTTGATTAGGAACATAAGATCTATAGGTAACCCTACAAATCCATTCCTGCAGGGTCAAAGTGCTGACTGAGATAGTCTATTTCTTGGGAGTTATCTATACAGGAAATAAATGCATAATCTTTCCTCAAAGAAACTAAACTTTATCTATTCATATAAAAGAAACCTTACCAATAGAAACACCATTTACACAAGAACCACTGAGAGAAAAAAAATCAAGATAGGACAGTAACAGTGCCAACAACAAACAATATAAGAATTGTGATTAGTGAGTGAGGCTACATCTGAAAAAGTGCTCATTGCATGAAACAAGCAAGCCTCTGCATAAACCAAGCACCTTCCATAAAGTACTCATTGATATTAGACTGTAATTTTCTGTAAATAATGAGCACGTCTTCAAACATGTAAATAACTGCTTCATTTCTCAGACACTAATAACTCAAGACTGGTTCCTTTCCCTTTATGCTCACCATGACTCCAAAATGTAACAATGACATACTCAATAGGCCAAGTTTATTCACTGATTTTAGATGGGAAAATTGAAAACTGCAGAGAGCTATGTGGACCTTAGGGGAAAGGATGAGAATAGGACTGTTGCCTTGTACAAGAAGCAGAATGATCATCAAGAGGCATAGGGAAATTTTTAAGAGGCACTCAATTGATTCAAGTACCTTTAGTTGTACTATAGTGGCTACCTTCATGTTCAGAATCGATTGAAACCTTTTATGCTTTATGGTCATTTTGCCTTTGGTGAAGAGCAAAAAGCCATACAGTGTCAGGCCCTTTGAATAAAGTAGACAGGGACTCGATGTTTTTAGGAGCCTACCTTTTCTTTGGATGGCACATGGGAGGAGGAATACTCACTATATTCTTTTAATCACACCTTATAAAGAAGGAAGGAAGATTTCCAGAACTCCTTCAGAAATTGGCAAGAAGGATAGAATAAGTGTGTTGGAAACAAGTGTGGATACTTTGATGGGGATTGATGGAAATGTATTTTTTACTGCAATAAAGATTTCAAATGTAAATCTCTATTGTATACCTTGATCGTCTATTGTATGTATCTTCGTGTATGTGTATGCACACAAATATATAGCTCAAATTAGCATATGTTGTTCTAATTTTAATAATTGTGTATTTCAGAAGGAATTTAGCTTGGAGAATTCTGTAAAGCAGCTGCACCCAGACACAAGCTGATTCAGCTACCCCTACTCAAAGGAGTAGAAAGCTAAAGTATGTTCATAATGATTTGGAATCATTTGAGCTTGCTTCCTGTCTTCTCCAGCCTATAGTGCCTGCAGTAATTATGAACAAACCTTCCTGCTTTTAAAACAGCAGTTTATTTTTAAAAATGAAAGCACAGGGATTATAATGAAAAAGAACAAGTTAAGATTTTACAAACTATCACTTTATGTAATCTGCTTTTTAGGCCTAAATTAGTGAAAGAAGGTGTGAATTATAACATGTAAAGTTTTTAATGAAGCATGTAAATTTTTACTGCATTGCAGTACATACTCTCTATGGAATTTGAACAATACCTTTAAAAATAAATTTGTTGTTCTTTATTTTTGAGCTTCAGAACAAATTCTAAACATTAAAAGATTACATTTGTTTTGTGTTTTAGTAGTTTCCTATGCTATACTGATTATATACTCCTTGTTTAAAAATTATTTGTTTTTACAGCCATATTGTAATATAAAATGTTCAAATAGTTAAATATAAAATATATTTTAATAGAAAATGTTCAGCAAAATAAATTTTACACATTTTTCTTATTGTTATTATGTATTTCAACAATTCTTTTTTTCTGAACAGGGATTAAACTCAGGCCACTGCGCTTGCCAGGGAAGCGCTTATTCTACTGAGCCATCTCCCCACCCCCAACCTTTTTTTTGTTTTATATTTTAACTGTTATCATTGATTTTATTACTGAAGAAAGTACCTTTAAAAATAGACTTCTCTATCAGTCAAATACAGTTCTTTCACTTGAGAGAGGAGCATTTTCTTGACTAAATTTTATATTTTGACCCTAATCTATGAAAATTTTTTATCAATTTTGTTTGATTTCTTTTCATTTAGTGAAAACAATTCACTATTTTGTATCATTGATGATATTGTAAATGATGTTTTTCCATCATCATTGTCTATGCTGGCATACAGAAATAAAATTTGCTTTTGTGATCTGATTTGTATCTACAAGTTAGCTCATTTCAGTTATTCTTGTAATTGTGCTGTGGGTTCCTCAAAATATTCTACATAGCTGAGCTGATCATGCTGCCTGTAACACAGGCATTGTTAGTTCTTTTGCAAACTGGGTATCTTTTACATCTCATTTCATTGTTGCAAACTGGGTATCTTTTACATCTCATCTCATTGTCAGAACACCAGTACAGTGTTGGTAGAATTGTCAAGAACAGATATTCTTGGCATGGTTTTCACCTTATTTGGAAAAATTTCAGTCACATTTAAATAAAATTTTATAATTAATCTACTTGCAAGGGATTTCACTTGCTCTTTATTTGGTCATAGAAAATTCTTTCTATCCAATTTGCCAAAAAAATAGTTACAAGGAAAATGCTAACACTTTTTTTGCATCTAGTGAGGTGATCATATGATTTTTCTTTTTCAGTATTTTAATATGACAGATTACATTGATTGAGATTCATAGTCGACATAGTTAGACTTCATTTTCCATTTTCTTCTTGGTGGTATTTTATGAACAATGAATATGCCCACTTTTCATTCTCTGTGACACCTTTGGTTTGGTGTCAAAGTAATTTTCAGCTGTATATAATGAATAGACCTATATTCTCTTTTACATTCTAGAGGAGTTTATATAAAAAATAGCTATCATTTCCTAAGTGTTTGAAAAATTCTCCATTGAAATAACTTGATTTAGCAAACACATGATCCCTGTCCTCTGAGTTGGGACCATTTTGGTGGTGCTGAACAGTCCCCAACATGTAGACATCTATTCATGGTTTTCAGCAGGATGCACTTGTTTGCTTTCTCCTGGAATCAGAGGGATATTTTGTTATTACTTCTTGCTCCTTGTTGTTTTTTTTTAATTGAGCCAAAGTGAGTCTTTCTCTGTTATCTCAGAAGAGCAAGGAGTTTTGCACTTCCATCAGCATTTTTAGATTTTCTTTCATAGAGTACTGAAAGGAAAATGTCCATGCATGCCTAAGTACCTTTCCCAAAGGAGTTGGTTTCTACAACTCTTTCAAGAGTATTACCTAGTGTCTGAATATGGTGGGTTATATCAATGTTGTGGGATTGTTTCAGTGGTAATATAATCATTTGTTCTTCAAAACTGAACTTAGTGCTAAAAACTTGACATTTTGTGACCCAAGCAAAATCTCAATAAACACTCTTGTTCCACTTGATTTTAGTTTATTTTGCAATTTATTAGTTCCTTAGGTCACACAGCTGAGCAACGTATTATTAGTCTCCCACTAGTTTTGCTATAGTTGACATCTCTTGCTGAAACCACTTGATGGACTGAAATTGCTCTGTGAAAAGTCACACTACTCTCTCTTATCCAGTGATCAGTGTCTTCTATTTGCTGAGAGACAATTGTCTTTCCTTGTTCTCTGGACGACAGTTCAGTTTTGCTGTCTTTCTCTGCTTTCTGAGAAAATATGCTTTCTGTATCCTACTAATTAACTGTAGGTTTAGCTATTCCTGGGGAAATGAAAAAGACCTGACTTGTAAGACCTTCTAATCAATAACTTTTGTCTAGATTTACACAACCCCGAACATCTGGTGACCTACAGATAATAGCAGCATATATGCCAGAAAAGTAGACACCTTGGAATTTATTACTACCCTGACACCATCTGCCTGATGTGCTTCCCTCAAACTCTCCATAATTTTCCTCCAACCCCTAAGCAAGATGGCTTATTTTTTGAGTCTCCATCTTCCAACTTGCTATCTTGTTGCTGCAAAGTGCTTTCTCCCTTCATCACTCAGTCTGTCAAATATTTCACTTCATCACTTTATCACCTTTCATGGCCCCACTTTCACCTAATGGATGGGTTTCTACATCTCTCAGAAACTCTACACTTAACATTGCTATATACATAGCAAGAGCTAAGTCTTACTTTTTTTTTACTACATTTCTAGAATCTCTGACAAAGACATATCTTTATATCCCAGGTAGCCAGTGCAGTCCTTAGCTATGATGAACTGTTGCTTAATTGAGTAGAAGCACTGGCAAAAATTGTCACTATCTTTTTGGGATGTCTATTCTTGTGCCTCAGATAGGAAACAAGACCAGGGCCAAAAGGTTAACTACAATGTGAAAAGCAGAGCCTCCGTGTTCTATGTAAACCATGTCCAAACCATCAACTAATTTATTTGTGCTCTACTTTACCTTGCATTGCACTGAATAGATTTATTGTTCTCTGAAATTTTCTCCAAAATGTCAGTGAGCTTAGATTTGAGATTTCTAATATCACAAATGAAGTTAATAAAAGAAAATATTTCTTTAGGGCATGGGGTGCCATTTAGATCAATTAACTGTAACCCAAAGGAATATATTTATCTAATACTATTCCTGCTGATTCCACTGAAAGAACAATTTATTTCTAATTACATTATAAAAGTATTTTAAAATAGGCATGAATAGATTATTTTACAAGAAAATCTCATAAAGTTTTAGAAGATAAGGTATATAAGCATCACACAGTTTTAGTAATATCAGTATCAAGGATAATAAAATTAAGATGTTTCTTGTTTTAAAACAATTGAAAGAGGCATTTGTGGATGCTCATAAGTCTAAATGACTACAGTTTAGTTCAATAGATAAAATAGACTAATCCTAACTGTAGATGATAGGAAGCTAGAGAAATGAGGAGGATGTAGATATGATCCATTCAAATTGAAGACTTTTTAATTTGGAAGTACAATAAATGTAATGTTAAATACATTTCATTTGTGGGTATTATGAGATTTAAAAACTAAGCATTTATAAACCTGGATTTCCATCTTGAAGATACCATCAGAAGGACTTTGTAATAAATCTTGAAAAAATTAAGAACTTATCTAAATGAGAACATATTATCTCCTTATTACATTAGCAGTTGGCAATTTCTCAGGATTATTTTTATGAATTTTTGAATAAAACATTTTAGATGCTGGATTTATTTGTAGCAGTACTTGAAAATTCGGATTTTGATCATTGAGTTTTATTTTAATAAAATGTGTCATTCCTTCATCCAAATTCAACCAAGTATCCTCTAGAATAATTGTTTTATCAAGAACACTGTGAATTTTAACTGATCCATCCCTACTGATTAAGTCCTTGTGAACAGATGTGAAAAGTAATTTCAGTAGATCTACTGCACAAATATTCAAGTGATGCCTATGTGATAGTATTATGAGGTGGGGCCTTGAAATAGTGAATTTGTGAATAATATTAAGGATCCTAGAAAAGAAACTTCAAATACCATTTTTCTCACTTCCTGTTATGGCTTGAGTCTAGATAGAGCTTTTCAGAAGTGACTGGATCTAGAGTGTATAATGGTCAGTTTAAGTGTGTGATCCTGGTATCAGAGATGTGTGATTTGTTAATAAGTCCACCAATGGTTTGGCATAGTTCTGAATGTGGATAACAAGATGGCTCTCTCTGGGTGTGTGTGCTCTCTGCTATCCTGGATAGAAGTATAAGCGAAAGCAAGAAGGCTGTTGTGATTACTTGTTGCTTCTTCATTACTGTTTTGCTTTCCAACATGCCATGAACTATTTCTCCTCTGTAATGCCCCTCTGCCATACCCCATGTTTTGGAGCCAGCAGCTATGAATCAAAGTGTCAACAAGCTAGGAGCTAAATAAATCTTTCCTCCTTTAACTTTGAATGTCAAGTATTTTGTCACATCAATGAGAAATGTAACTGAAACACTTACCTTTTTGCCTCTCATCATGTTAGAACACATCAAGGTACCATCTTGGGAATGAAGAACAACCTTACTTGAACAAGCAAACATTCTTCTGATGTTAGTTTGGACTTAGTAGCTTCCAAACTGCAAGACAATAAATTTCTAGATCTCTAATGTTACACAGTCTGTGTTGTTGTGCTATATTAGTACAGACATACCAGAAAAAAATGGTATTAAGAGAACAGCATTTCACTATAACAAATACTCCAAAATGCGGATATGGTAATTGAACTAGGTAAATGACAGGAAATATAACATAGCATTAACATTCTCATCACTGAGACACAATACCCAACACAGTTTAAAGGAAGAAAGGTTTAAATTAGTTCACAGTTTCATGGGATCCAGTCCCTGGTCACCTGGCTTCAAGGCAGAAGCACTGTGGTGAAAGGGTGCAACAGTAAAGCTTTTCAGTTTATCGCAGTTAGGAATCAGAGGAGGAAGCCAGGCAGCACAGTTCATAGCATAGAGGAGAGGATTGGAGACCAGATATGACTCACACTGCCATACCCATAAACATGTTTTAATAATCCACTGGGTGGTTCCCAAGCCAATCAAGTTGCTGACAAGCTTAAGGGTAACCATTTTTAAGAATAATATTAAAAAATCCTGCATTGCTGTAAATGAAGAATTTAGAGAGGTACTAGTGAAACTCAGAAGAGAACCCTAGGGAAATCTCATTCATTCCTCTTAGAGATTGATAAATGGGTGTGATATTGAAAACTACTCTGGTGATGTCTCAGATATAAGCAAAGAACAAAGTATTAGAAACGGAGGGGAAGGCCATTCTTGTTACAAAGCAACAGAGAATGTCACTCAACTATGGCATAAACTAGGACTGCATAGAAGGTAGAAATTTAAAGTGAGAGATTAGAATATTTGATAAAAGAAATATCTAAGCAGAAAATTGCTAAAGGTGTTCTATGACTTATCTCAACTGCATATAGCAAAATGTGCAAAGCAAGAAGTGATCTCAAGAACCTATTTGTAATAAAAAGCAGAGCAGAATATAAATGGTTGCAAAAGTATCAGGCTGAACATGTAAAGGATGCAAAATAGGCAAGTTGTCTTGCTCTTCCAGCTTTGGCTATAAGATGTTGCTGTATGAATGTCATCACCAGATGTCAGCATTTTGATGTAGGACTTCCCAGCTTCCAGAATTGAGAGCCACTATGTTTATATTCTTTCTAAATTACGCATGCTGCAGTAATTTCTTATAATGGCATACAGTGGAATAAGCCAGCACATGACTGCATACGTTGATATGAATCCAGAGAAAATATCAAAGACCACCATTAAAGATGATTTTGTACATAAAATTCAATGCATAGTGCAAATGCAAATTTCTTCCTGTTTTATATTAAGAAATACTAAAAAGTTTAGGGGGACCACCCACTCGGGATCCCCCCTCCTGTCCCTCTCTCTGACAGGAGTTTTCTTTCCCTCACTAAATATATTCTGCTCATAACAAAAATAAGTTTATAAACCAATATGTATATAAAATATCATTAGACCTATAACATGAAAATGCAACACATTTGACATTATTTTTTTTCCATTTATTTTTATTTTATTAAAATACAAATGTCAGTCAGACAGTTTCAAGACACCTTAACCATACAGAGTCGATGAATTAATACATTGCAAACTGTTTTCATAACGTTTTGGTACCATACAAGGTGCATACATGAAATTATATTTACAGGTTTTTTTATAGCTGAATTATATCAAAGATTCAATAATTATTTACCTAGTGGATGACCATAGCACTAAAAGCCGACATAATATCCTGTCCAACCACCATTAGTGCAGATCTTGCGTCTCATAGAATTATGTAGAAGCACAGCGTTATCTATCCCAACTGTACTGTCTATACACACACATCCTGATTTTTTCTTTCTACAACCCTTCCTTTGTCTACACCTGTCACAAACAATGAAGGCAAGGAGAGCATGGAGCAGAGTTCTTCAAGTCCTACACGAAAACAAATTCCAGTCCAGACTACTATACCCTGCAAAACTCTCTTTCAAGTTTGATGGAGAAGTGAAATACTTCCACGACAAAGAACAACTAAAGAATTTCATGAGGACAAAGCCATCCCTCCATAGGCTGCTGAAAGAGGTTCTAGAGAGAGACCACAACGACCAGAACTCCATGCAAGAGAATGGAAGGAACCGACTAAACAGGACAGTCAATTAAACACAGGTTATAAAGGAGTAAACAATACCAGTTAATACCATGACAAACATAAGTCAGCACATTTCAATTATAACCATCAATGTAAACGGACTCAATTCTCCAATTAAGAGAAATAGACTGGCACAGTGGATTAGGAAACAAAATCCAACAATATGCTCTATACAAGAAACACACTTAATACAAAAAGACATTCATAGGCTCAAAGTCAAAGGATGGAAAACAATACTGCATGCCCCAGCACCTCAGAAAAAAGCAGGAGTAGCAATTCTGTTCTCAGACAGTCTCAACTTCAAACCAAGAATGATCAAA
>PVKA01055251.1:0-10400 GCA_004027165.1 Ctenomys sociabilis
AAGATAAAATAGTAATGAAATAGTTTCAAAACAGGTTTTAGGACAGTTACAATACTTAATACATTGTGTATTATTATATTTGTAGTAGTTATTCAGAGGACAAGATGCAGACATGATAATCTAAATATTAGTACAAACCTTGATGAAGTAAGAGAAAGTAGTGTATATCTATCCATATATATATATACACACACACACACACACACACACACACACACACAGTGTGGAGTGTTTATGACTGATGTCTTTCCTTAGTTTTCAAAGTTCACCCATGTGAAAAAAAAAAATTCACCCATATGTATCAGAGCTTCATTTCTTTTTATAGTCAAATAATTTTGCATTGTATGCACAGACCATATGCTATTCATTCGTCAGTTCTTGGACATTTGAATTGTTTCTACTTTTTGGGTATTATGAATAATGTTCTAAGAATCTGTGTATAAATTTTTGTTGTTGGTTTGTTTTTGAGATGGAGTCTCACTGTGCAGTCCAGGCTGGGTTTCTACTTACTGTGTAGCCCAGGGTGTCCTTGAACTTGTGATCCTCCTTCCTCAGTCTCTCCACTGTGAGTACAGATGTGGATTCCTGTGTCTGACTAACATAAGCTTTTGAAAAGACCTATGTCCCCTATGGTAGTAGGTACTTATTCAATGCCTACCAGGTACTAGCAAATTGATTTTTACCCCCAAGGAAATTGCAGTCTAGTGGAGGAGCTGTACAAACAAATAGATACTACTGTAATATCACAAGTTCTATGCAAAGAGAAGCCCTGGAAACAAAAAAATGTGACTGACTCATGGTGGATATGTGTGAGGGGATGATTCAGAAAATCTTCCTTATAAGAGTTTGCATTAAATTCTAAAAAACAAGGAGTTGGCCAGATGCTGCAAGGCTAGAGAATGGCTTCTAGGGAGAAGAAGCTGCTGGTGTGAGGGCTGGGATGTGCAGAGAGGTGGCTGAGTTTGGAGGGCTGGAAAGAATTCACACTAAAGAGTTCAAATGCTTAGGCACTGGGATATGGTGAAGAAAGGAGAGGTCTGCTGCGGGCTGTGGCCTGAGCAGCATAGAGGTCGAAAGTGGTCTCTACTGTTAAGCTAAGGCTGCAATACTGGACGCTATAGACTGGGGAGGCTCACTGGGGACTCAGGGAGCAAGGCCACTGGGAGGCCTGAGACCCATGCAGTGGTGCCTGCCAAGGCCAGACATGAGGCAGGGATGGGGAAAATGGCTTTCAGGGAAAGACTAGGAAAGATTGTCCAAAGTTAAGAGGAACCCAAGAGGCCTAGCACAGAGCCAGGGGTTTTAGGGAGTGCTTGTTAGATCTGATTCTGTCATTTATTTACTTATTTATTTTTTGTATTTTAGGAAAGGGTCTACAGTGTTCAGGGTCTCACTACTAGATGGGACTCAAAGTGATCCATCTGCTTACAGCCTCCCAAGAGCTGGTATTACAGGTTGCACCACCACACCCAGCCAGTCTCAGTTGCTGTCTCAGCCTGCCCCAGGAGCTTGTCTGGCAAGGCTGGGGCAGGCTGAATCAGACTCCCAGACGCTGCATCTGCTTGCAGGTGGTGATTCTGTCATAATATCAAGTATAATAACTACTAAAAAGCACAAATCTTAACAATCCAATAGGTTAATGGCAATTTTTGCTGAATCATCCTTTTTATTGTAAGTAGTAGAAGTGGTGTCCTTTCCCCAGAAGATGATAAAAAGATTTGAGATGTGTTATGTGTATGCACCAACTCCCTACAATGAATGTAAAAGTCAGTATGTACTAGTAAAAAATGAAAAAAATAGATGTGACACCCGTACTAAAGATCAAACCCAAGGGTACAGTACCACTGAGCAAAACCCTAGACCTATTTATTTATTGAGCTAGTTTTTTGAGATAGAGTCTGGCTATCTTTTATTTTGAGACAGGGTCTTGCTAAATTGCCTGAGTTGGCTTCAAACTTGTCATCCTTCTGCTTCAGTCTCTTATGTAGCTGAGATTAGGGTTATACACCATCACACGCAGCTGAGAATATACTTATAAGGACCTCATTTAAGTTTTAGTCCATAGTAGGGTGTATAGTGCCACTGTCATTTACTTTTCTAGCTTGTTTGTAAGCTGCAGTGAGCTCCTTCCTACCAACTGAAAGAAATCCTCTCAGTCTCTGTGTAGGTTACCTTCTTCTCTTGGTGTGAGATCAAGCTGGAAACCCACAGTCCCCTCACTCTTAAATTACTTCTTAGCATCTCTCAGCACACTGACCTACATTCCCAGCTCTTTTGTACTTTTTTATTTTTGAGTCGTATTCTTGCTGAGTCACCAAGATAGGCTGAACTTGAACTTGTAAACCTCCTGGCTCAGCCTCTGGGAATGCTGGGATTACAGGTTTTCACAGTTGACATCATTTTAAAAATACTTCCAGAATATTATAGCTTATAGTAATGCATAGTTTGCCTATGCATGAGATAAGCAGCTTTGCGTCTGCAACTTTTTATTTTGGTACTGGGAATTGAACTCATGACCTTGTGCTTGCCTGGTAGGGACTATGCCACTGAGCTATATCCCCATTCCTGTGCCTACAACTTTTGCTGTATTTTGCTTACATTCTGGAGTTAGAATTATTAAATCAAAGGGCATGACATTTTTGGGTCAGTGCCAGGTCATACTTTGTTATTGTACACCACAAGCTTTGCATCTTAAAAGTAACCCTTTTATTAGTTCACAGTTCTGTAGGTCAGAAGGCCTGGCACTGCTGCATATGTCACAGGCCAGAATCAAGGTGGCCCCTGGCTCTGTTGTCTCCCAGAAGATTCATTGAAGGAGTACTTCTGGGTGCTTGGCTAAATCCAGTTCCCTGGGGTTGTAGGACTGAGCTGTTTCCTTGCTGGGTGGAGTTGTGGGCTGAGGGCTTGCTGTCCACCCCTAGAGGCCGTGTGTCCCCTTTAGATTCAGGCCAGATGTCCCCTCTACACTTACAGATAGTAGTGAAGAGTCTCATGGTGAATCTCTCAATATCCCAATTTTTGATTTCTAGACCTAGATTGAAGTGATTGGTAAGGTTAGGCCTCTTTCATACTCTTTAAGTGAAGTAACTCAGTTACACATGTTCAAGTATGTCAGTTTCTTTGATGTGAAAAACTGAAAGCGTAAATAAGGACTAAATCTCTAATAGATATTGTGAAGTACAGAGGTGTCCAAAGGGGAACTGGGGTGAGGGGAAAAGGAAGGAAACAGGAAATAAAGAGAGTAGAAGGGAAAAATGCAAACAAAGCTTTTGTAAATAAGGAGGGGAAGAGGGGTTGAAGGGAAAGGAATGGGAAAAGGAGAAGCAGTGAAATATATTATGTACAGGGACAGATTCTCTGTGATGAATACTGTCATTATGTATGTCTAAAATGTACCAGTAAAATTAATGAAAAACAAAAGATAGTCTCTCAGTCTTCCTTTTCCCCTGAGAACCTTTCATCATCCCAAATAGGAAGTCTCTGCCCTAGTTTGAACAGTAACTCCCCATTCTCTGCCCCCCTTGCCTAGCCTCCACATCTCAATTCTGCTATTCTCTGAACTTGCCTTCAACTTTTCCTTTATTTAGGTGGAAACATGCAGTATTTGTGTTTTTTGGTCTGGTGTGTTTCACTTTGCATACTGTGTTAGGTTCATTTGTGTCAGAACACTTGTGGGTTTTCTTTCCTTTTAAAGGCTGAATGAAATTCCATTGTTTGTTTATACCACATACACTTCATTGGCCCCCACCATCATGGACAGTTGGAATGTTTCAGATTTCTCTATCTTAAGCCAGTTGATTTGAGATCTTAATTTCATTGGTGAGATCTCTTCACAGTGTTACCTGTATTCATCTTTATTAGAGTTGAATGGGAGGGAAAGGTATGTGTACACCAAAGGCCTGGAATCTTGGGCCACATTTTAGATTTCTGCCTACCATCTGGCATCCAGAGATTACATTTCTTCTTTAGAGGAACCAACCTTTCCTTCCATCCTTTCTTACTTGCTTGTTTCCTTCCTTCCTTCCTTCACAGAACTAGGCATTGAACCTAGGGCCTTTGCCCTGAGCTATATCCCTAGCCCTTTCTTTAAAATTAATTAATTAAAGCCGGGCTTGGTGGTGCATGCCTGTAATCCCAGCACTCGGGAGGCTGAGGCAGGAGGATTGTTGTGAGTTCGAGACCAGCCTGAGCTACAAAATGAGCTTAAGGCCAGCCTGAGCTGCATAGTGAGACCCTGTCTCAAAAAGACCAAATAAATAAATAAATAAATAAATAAATAAATAAATAAATAAATAAAATAAATTAATTAATTTTGTCTTTTTGATTTATTTATTTTGGTGGTACCAGGGATTGAACTCAGACCTTGCACTTGGCAGGCAAGCACTTATTCCACTGAGCTATCTCCCCAGCCCAATTTTGTCTTTTTGAAACAAGCTTTCACAGTGTGGTTCTGGCTGGCCTTGAACTGACTTTGTAACCCAAGCCTCGAACTTGTAGCAGTCTTCCTGAGTCAGCCTCCCAGGTACTGAAATTAGAGGCGTACCTGGCACCATGCCCAGCTTTTTAAAAAAAATTTTGGGGGAGCCAGGGAGATAGCTCAGTAGAATAAGAACTTGCCTGGCAAACACAGGGTTCTGAGTTCAACCCCTGGTCCAGCAAAACAAAACAAAAAAAAATTTTGAGACAAGTTTCACTGAGTTGCTCAGCTTGAGCTTGGAGTTACAGGCCTGTACCACCAAGTGTACCCCCATGTTGCCCTCCTTCATAACATTAATCTAAAAATTATACAGTAAGTTCTGGAAGTGGCATCGCATTTCACAGCTTGCCTTTCCAGCTGGGCTTTTCTCTGCTCATGACTCTGGTTTCATGAAGGATGCATATTAATCACTTTTCAGTCTCTTGGAAGAGCACTCTGGCTTATTGTCTCCAGTATTATCTTTGACATGTTTTTCAAGGGCAGTAAACAATTACGAAAAACCCATTTGTGAGGCCAGGGAGGGAGAGGGAGAGGATTTCTGTTGTGTGTGATTGTGGCATCATTTATAAAATGAGTTTTGTCTGTGCTTTATTGGAAAGAATTTTAGTTCTGCATAACCAGAAAGTAGCTGTTGCATGTTAAAGTCACAAGAGTGATACGGGATTTGAACTTGTCCAAATAAGGGAATTTAGGGCTATAACTGCCAGAGTTAAAAGCCTTTTGCATCAGCCTGAATGCAAATTCATCAGGCCCAGTGCAGTCTGCTAGAGGTTTGTCTATTTATCAGCTCGATTTTTTTTTGTTCTTTTTGAGACAGGGTCTCACTATGCAGTTCAGGCTGGCCTTAAGCTCACTTTGTAGCTCAGGCTAGTATCGAACTCACAACAATCCTCCTGCCTCAGCCTCCCAAGTGCTGGGATTACAGGCCTGCACCACCACACCCGGCTTCTGCACATTTTTGAGGCAGGGTCTACCTATGTAATTCAGGCTAGCCTTGAACTCATTGTGTAATCTAGTCTGGCCTCTAACTCATGGCAATTCCTAGCCTTCTGAGTTCTGGGATTGTGGACATGTGCCACCACACCTGGCCAGTGTAGCCTTTTGGGAATTAGATGTTGGATCCTAAAATGATGGTGTCTACTGGAAATTTAGAGACCTGGGAAATGTGTTGGTTGCAGATTTCATATTGCCCATGAAGAACACACCTTTTGCATGTTTTTGGTATGTTGTGTTGGAGAGGGAGGCAATGTCCCCTTCCCTTTGAGAAGGCTCTTTGTGCATACTTGCTCTGTTCTATTCAGACTTCCTGAGAGGGCTCTAGAACTTTGGTCTCTGCACTTTATTGTGTGCCAGTCCTGGTGTGGGGATAACAGATGTAACTGCTTTTGGTCTGGATGTAAGATTTGAGACCTAGAAAAGTGTGGAAATATCCACTGGAAGGAACTACCGTATTGATGCTTGCTAATTGGGGACTTCTTGGATGAAGGGCAAGTAAAAGCAAGAGAAGCATCTGTTTTCTGTGCCCTGGCTGGACTTGCTGGTGGTACTGACTCTGTGTTCTCTCTCACAGGCAACTGCCATGTCTGTGGACTGTCTGGGGCAGCATGCAGTGCTTTCTGGGTAAGTAAGCTTTTACAGACTGTCTGCTGTAATTTCTGGGGAACAAATTTCGAGTCAAGTTTCTGGAAAATTAGAAAATGTTCTTGTATTTAACAGATACAATGATAGGGTTTAGAACTCATGTCACGGTGACTGCAAGGGCAATTGTAGGGATGTTTTATGGTTTGTTTTTGTCACTGCCCTAACAGGTAAGCAATATCACTGTTTTGACATTTTAGCAACTGGTAATTTGGTCTTCAAATTGCAATTTTCTGTTTTCTGCAGAAACTCTAAGGAAGTAATCTAGTGTGATTTAGGATTAAGGGGATCTGGGTTTCAGTTTGGGAATTTCACTAAATTATGAGCCCCTGGACAGTTACTCAGTTAACCTTAAATAGCCTCTAGTTCGTTTGTTCGTTCATTCTCTTTCTTTCCTTCCTTCCTTCCTTCCTTCCTGCCTGCCTGCCTGCCTGCCTGCTTGCTTGCTTGTGGAACCAGGGATTGAACTCAGGCCCTTGCACTTGCCAGGGAAGCACTTATTCCACTGAGCCATCTCCCTGGCCCCATCTTTTCTTTTTTAGAGATTTATTTATTGGCATGTGGTTCCAGGAATCAAACCCAAGTTCTTGCATTTGCCAAGCAGGTGCTTAGACCACTGAGCTATCTCCCCAGTCCCAACCTTTAGTTCTTTCATAGAAAATTTTGATTTCAGCTGAGCATGGTTGTGCATGCCTCAGGAGGCTGAGGCAAAATGTTTGCTGCAAGTTTGAGGCCAGCCTGAACCACGTAATGAGACCCTGGTTTAAAAAAAAAAAAAGATTTCATTCAGAAGAATTGAACTGCATAATTTTCTGTTGTGCTTTATAGCTCAAAAATTACATTATTCTGGCTAGTTAAAGGCAGTCTCTGCCTTTGCTAAGATGTTGTTACTATACCAGAATAAAATTTAATGGGTAAGGTCACATGTCCCTTTCATAGTGTTTTAGATTTTCATTTAACTTAGTTTATGGATCCATTTGCAAATCAGTGAAAGTTTTGTTTTAGTTGTGCTATTTTATTTTGAAATTGTGTTTTAATTCTTTTTGAGGTGAGTGTCAGGATAGGGTCTTGCTATGTAAGTTCAGGCTGGCCTTGAACTTAGAGCAGTTCTCCTGTCTCAGTTTCCGCACTGATGGGATTATAGGTATGTCGCCATGCCCAGCTAATTTACCCTTTTTGAAAAGCACATGTAAATGGCAAACATTTAAATAATTCAGAAGAATATGCAATGGATAGTAAAGTTTTCTCTTAACTATGATTACCTTTTTTGTCTCATACTGTGCACATAGATAAAGAAATACTGGCATTTCTGTCCTTTGCCTATAGTTTTCCAGTCACTTCTTTAACAAAAGCTTTGTTGACATATAATTAAAATACCATAGACTTCACTCATTTAAGGTGTATAATTCAGTAGGTTTTGGGATATTGTATTATTAAATTCCTATTTTTTTTTCTTACTTATTTTTTAAAGCACTTTATTTTTTTCTTTTTGTTTTTGAGACAGGCTGTTGCTATGTAGTTCAGGTTGGACTTGAATTCACTATGTATCCCATGCTGATCTCAAACTTGGAGCAATCCTCTTGCCTCAGATTCCTGAGTGCTGAGATTATAGCTATGTGTCACCCTGCCTGGCTGTAGCCCTTTTTATTTATTTATTTATTTTTTGGTACCAGGGATCAAACTCAGGACCTTGCACTTGCCAGGCAGGTGCTTATACCACTGAGATATCTCCCTGGCCCTGAATGTAGTAGTACTTTTTAAAAATCAAGTAAATACCTATAGTTAGTTTAAAAGTTGAGTAGCAGTTCTTAGGGTTTTGTTGCAAAACAGCAGCCTCTACCTCACTGTCTTATTTTCTCATTGCTGAGACAAAATACTGAATACCTAAAGTAAAAGAAGAAAGGTTTATTTCAGCTCAGAATTTGTAGAGGTTTCAGTCCATAATCTGCCAGTTAAGTGGCAGAGTAGTATGGCAGAGGCGCATCAGAGAGGAGGATAAACAATTCATGGAATGAAAGTGGACGGCAAGAGGCAGCAAAAGCAGCAGTCAGTGAGTGAGCACAGCAGCCTTCCCTCTGTCCCTTGTGCTGTACAGGCAGCATACCCTTAGGGTGGGTAGCACTCAACCAGAGAAATGGGCCTTCCCATTTCCACACCCAGATATATGCCAGACCAATCAGTGGACTAATTTAGTAACCACACATCTTTAATCCCAGTATCAGATATTCTAGATCCAGCCACCTCTCCACTTTTCCAAATGTTGTATACATCTACCATTATATTTGAAGTCAGCCATTGTAAATTGACTTCTCACAACAGAAGATGAGGGTCTGGCACTGTTGTTGTGCTGTGTAGGTCCTTACATACCTACCTGACCTTTTCCCTCTTTCCAGTATACTTATAGAACAATTATTGGATTGAATCTGTGTTTGGGAGTGTTTTTTCTCAGGGTTATTATGGAGAGGTCCTGTGCCATTCTAACTCTAGGCTCTTTGTGACCTGTTTTCTTTTTGGAAGTATTAGAATACTATATCTCTAAAGTTTGGGGAAATTTTATGGTGATTGCTTTGGTCTATGGGTCTCCCCGCTTTTTTACATTATTGTTTCATCTGAACAAATAGAGACATAACATACTTGGCATCGTGTAGCTGTGTTAATGACCCATAAAACACTCTTAGTGCCCTGGAATAACTAGGGCCCAGTTGTTAGATTTCCCAGCATTCACTGATGTGGAAAATACCATCCTTAGGATTTTAGGAGAAGTGGAATTACGCAACCAGAAATCATGGAAGTGCTCCTGTTGTGGTGGTGTGTTCTTTGATATACACCCATATTATCTTCCAACACGAGCATGCAGCATTCCATTTCATTTTCTTATATTGAGTTTTCGAGTATGTGTGATAAAATGTATAGGCTGCACTAACCTGAAATGAATGGTTAAACAAATTTCCAAGTATATAACCTATCTAATCACTGTTCAGATTAAGGTACAGAATTTTTTTTAGCACCTTGGAAAGCCCTTCTAATCTAGATGTTTGTGTCTTTTTGTAGGCATAAGTTTTCTTGCAGTGTCCTTGACCCTGTTAAATATTATTAAACCTGCTATCTGGATTCTCTTTTGGCCTTATCCTCCATTTGTTTTTATTTGTTTGTTTGTTTATTTATAATACTGAAGATTGAACCTAGCAATTCTCTACTACTAAGCTATATCTCTGGCCATTTTTGTTTCTTTTTTTAAAATGTATTTAGTACAGGGTCTATAGGGTCTCACTACATAGATTAGACTTGTGGTGATCCTCCTGTATTCTGCCTTCCAAACACTGGGATTACAGGTGTGTACCACTATGCCCAGTCTTAGTCACTGTCTCAGTGTGTCCTAGGGGTGGGGCTGGTACCTGGGTTTTCTGAAATTGTAACTATGTTCATTTTCAGAAATTTTCCTTATTTTTAAAAATTTCAACTATTATTTTAGTAGTTTCTGTTCTTTACATTGTCTTGTTTCTTTCTCTTTTTTTAAAATGTATTGGGTACAAGGTCTCACTATGCAGCTCAAACTCATGATCCTCCTGCTTTCAGCCTCCCTGGCGTTGGTATTACAGGCTACTGTGCCCAGACTCTGGCTGGCTCTGTGTGTCCTGGGGGTGGGGCTGGTATAGCTTGTGGTGCCAGGGATCAAACCAGGATCCCTGCATTAGTCTAAGCAGACATTTTAGTCCACTGAGCTATCTCATTGGCCCCTGTCTTGTTTCTTAACTCCTAGCTTGGAACATTGATTCCAAGCTCTTTCCTTTGCATTATCCTGTTTCTTTGAGTTCATTTTTCCCTATGTGGATCCCTATTTTTCAGATTTCCTCCAGGGACTGAGATCATAGCTCTCTGAGGTCATGGCTCTCTGTGAAGAAGAAACCTCTCTAAACACCATGGGCAGGTGGTGGGGCTCTACAGGGAGATGAGATAGGAAGCAGGTGTCTTCAGATGTCCAAAGATTACCTCAGGACTTTATCCTTGTTGGTTGCTTGCTTTTTAAAAAGTCCTTGCGCTGTTGTTCTCACTGGAGGAGTCTCTACCTGAAGAACAAAAGGAGGCATTGTGTGTGCTCAATAAGGGAAGAGGCTGAGGGCTCAGCACCCCCTGTAAGGAGTGTAGCTCCTTACATGGTCCCATGCACCTGTGCTTCACCTGGGTGAAGAGAGGTGGCCCCGGGCGGTATGGCAGGCACTTAAACCACTCTTCTTAGTTGCTCTGCCAGACCTGTTCTGTTCTGTTCTGTTCTGTTCTTTTTTTT
>PVKA01055252.1:0-10393 GCA_004027165.1 Ctenomys sociabilis
CCTTCTCATTGTTTAATTAATGTCTACCTTAGATGTCTCAAGCAGTTCATTCATGACTGTTGTCATTTCCTTTTTACCCTGAGAGATTATTTCTGATCTGATTTCCTCCATAGCTTGGTGAACTCGTTTCTTTACTTCAGTTGCTACCATCTCTGACATTTCGGGTGTGTAACTTTCAAGTTCTACTACGGCCTTGTCTCCTGGACTCGTTTTGGGTGGGCTGGAGGTCTGAGATTGCCATTTGTTCCTTCCTTGTGTCATGTTTTGCAGTGATGGTAGGTGGGTGGGGTGCAGGACAGCAAGGCTCTCTGAAGAGTGGAAGGCAGGGTGGGCTCACCAAAGCTCCTGCCGTGTAGGGTTCCATGTGGTTGCCACCTCAGTAAAGAGGGAGCGTGCCCCAGTTCCAGAAGGACCCAGTGATGGTGAGTGCAGGCTGAAGATGTGCAAGGCTCTCTCGATGTGCGACTGGCACAGGGTAGTTCTCCCAAGGTTCTGTGGGGCACTGTGGTAGTGATGTCTCCCTGGTGGTCTTCTGGCAAGGACGGCTAAGCTCAGCGGAGCTCCGGCGGGAAGCCTAGGGACTGGGGCCTGCACTGCAGTGTCTCCACAGCAGTCTTCAGGACTAGGAGGGGTGGCCAGACTCGGCAGAACTCTGCCAGGAAGGTTTTGGGGGCAGGGGTAGGACTGCCAAATCTCCGTGGCAGTCTTCAGGGAGAGGGGGCCTGGGAAGTACATTTAATAATGAAATTCTTAACCAGTGATTTTTGGTTCTTTAAACAAACAAGTTTTACTGATTATGCCTAAGCACATTTGTCTTGTATTTTATAAAATTCAAAATGTAATAAATATATTATTCTTAAGCCTGTCATTAAAAATAAGCATGTTGTCTTCAAAGAAGTTAAGTATAAAATAGATGCTGAAGTGTTTTTAAAAATTTAAAGAGGTTTTTCCTTCCTTCCTTCCTTCCTTCCTTCCTTCCTTCCTTCCTTCCTTCCTTCCTTCCTTCCGTCCTTCCTTCCTTCCTTCCGTACAGGTTTGGCTATGCAGCTCAGATTCCTAGTAATACACCTTTCTCAGCTTCCCTAGTACTGGGATTACAGGCATGTGCCACTATGCCTGGTTTCAGTGGCTGGCACAGTGCAAAACCAGCAAAGCATGTAGTATCAGGGATTAAACCTGAGTCCTTGAGCTTGCCAAGCAGGAGCTTAAACTACAAAGCTATCTCTTCAGCCCCTAAAAATTTAATAGATTAAAAAAATAGATAAAGACAAGTAAGAAAACATTAATGAATAGCTTTTTGCGGAGGTACCTGACTAAATTACTAATTTTATTTCAAGTTTAATATTTTTATCCAGTCACTAAAACAGTACCTGCTCTCCGTTGGCTACATTGTAATGGGCAATATGCTTAACTTCATATGTATAGTACACCGTGGGAGGACTATGTGCTTTATTCACTGAACCAAAGAGTGAAATGGTTTAATTTCACTATTTAGTTTAATTTTTGCACATTTTACAAATGGAATCACAAACTATATGGAACAATCAACACAGTTTTATTTTATGTATATTGTTGAATGAACCATACATTTTACAGGTATAGCTTTATATATTTCTGGAATATATCTGCAAATTCTCCTTGGCCAAAGGAATACTTTTCTTTGGTTCATTTACAATGCACAATGCCACATTGTTGCCTCTGCAGGCATAAATTCTGAAGCTTAGGTAGTAAAATTTTAGAAGGTAAGGTCAAGATATCAAGCTAAGATGAGTTACGTTTGTCTAGTCCAACTACTTAGAAAGGATTTTTTTTACTGAATAAGTTCGATTAAATTGTTCCTAAATTCATGTTTTTTCTCTGCACATCTGCCTCTTTTCTTCCCTCCCTCTCTCCTTTACTTTCTTTCTTTCTCTCTCACTCTCTCTCTGTGTCTGTCTCTCTCTCTCACCCTCGCTCTCTCTCCCTTTCTCCTCTGCTCTCCCTTTCTGTCCCCCTCTCTGACTTTGATCTTCTCCAATCTCTTTCTCAATCTCTGCCATTTTTGATCCACTTACATGCAAAATGTTAGGTTAAAAGAATTAATAATGTTCAAATGACTGAAAACTAAACAGATTCAGGATCCCTAATATTTATATTTAATTTTTCTTACTAATTAGAATATTGTACCTCATCCAATCCCTCCATTCTAAGTATCACTTAAAAAAATAGTTTGCTTAGAATTTATTGTTATTCTTATCATGTGTCTTAGTCTCTACCTTATGCTGGGGCACAAAAAACACCATCTGCAATTTAAAGGAAATGTTGGTTTGAGCTCCTGATGTGTACATATTCCAGTCCACAGAGGGCTGGCTCGTTCCAGGCGAGCACTGGTGAGGGCCGTGGCCGAAGGCCCAGGAGGCCCACTTCCGGCATGGCAGCTGGGAAGCGGAGACAGAGAGACCAAGGTGAGGGAAAGAGACAGAGCTTAATCCCCACAATATTGCATTTATAAGGGGCCGGGGAGATGGCACAGTGGAATAAGTGCTTCCGTGGCAAGCGCAAGGGCCTGAGTTCAATCCTCAGCTCTGAAAAAAAAAAAAATTGCATTTATAAAGCCTCTCCCCGGTGGACTGCGTCACTAATGAGCGTCATGCTCCTACACTCACAAATGCCCCACCGAGAACCAGATCATGTTCGAGGGAAGTTACGTATTTATTCAAAATTATGACTATCAGTAGGTCTTGTAAGTCCAAAATGAAAAAAAAATTGAATTTTCAATAAATATATTTTAGACATTATTTACAATATACTTTAAATATTTTTCTACTCACTAAATTGTAGGTCTTCTAATGTATGTGCCCACGGTTGACACACGTTAATTTTTTTGAGTTCAAGTTGTCTCCTCTCTTAGTAAATTTTACTTTTGTATTTCCTGGGGAAAGAGTGAAGATTTCCTCTTACATTTTAATGCAAACTAGTCTTAGGTCCGTTGTGCTTTCTTTCCATTACTTCTCAATTTAGCCTTATACTAATAATATATTGGATTTCCCAGTGTTGCTTTTGCTAATAACATCCACTTGCTAATTAACGCTCACCTTTCTGAATTGTTAACTTCCACTTCTAATTGTCTAGCAATAGGAAAATCATTTGGTTTTATCAATGAAAGAGAAAAATGTTATTCAACTATTAAAATTCTGGCATCAGTTTGAAGCGTCTATAATTAAGAGTATCCATGTTAGTAAGAGTTCAGTATTTTAAAGCACAGGAAGAAATAGATGAGCATTCCTGCTTTTACTGGCTTTGTTTTTCCTACAACACAACTATCTCTAAACTAGAGAGATGCGGCAGGTGGTGATTTATTAAGCTGCGGAGTGTCCGGATGGGCTGTTGTTTTTATGCGGGGCGTAATCTGCTGCCAGTGGAATGCATCTATGTCAAGACTGATGGAGTAGAGGGTTTCACTGGGAATTTTCTTTTAGAGTTTAGCGTACACAGGAGAGAGAATGCTATGTAGGTATTTGCACATTCTATGTGGAGTAAGACATTTGCGTACTTGAGGACCATAAAGTGGAAGGAATATGACAAATAAAAAATGAATTTTGATGCTTTTTACCAGTTTGACTGCTTATGAATGACAATAGATATAGAAGTGTAATCTGAGCAAGGCTCCCCTTTTTTGTTTATTTTCTTCTGCTTTGTTTTGTTTCTTTCTTTTCCTTTTCCAAAACAGAAGGGCAGAAATATGCGTTATTCCTTCTAGGTGAAAGGTTTAGATTCGTAACTAGAAAATATAGAATTTCATTGTTATAACAACAAAATCTTGTTGAATATTACCCATAAATATTGACTATTTTTATTAGTCAGAGTTAAACTTTAATAATATTATAATATGATTCAATGATGGCACCTATAGATATTTATTGTAAGGAAATTAAAATATATTCACATAAAAACCTGTATACAAAGATTCATAGAAGACTTATTTATAGTGAACCAATTTAAAAATATCTCTAGTGTGTAAGTGAATGGATAATCATACTTGGGTGTATTCACACAATAGGATACTTAGAAATGAAAACTCGCAAAGGATTGATATGCACGATCATCCTGAATGAATATTATCAGGACCAAAAGGTTACTTATTACATTATTTCATCATTATAGCATTGATCTGATAAAATTGTACTCATGGGGGGGACATTAATATTAGCAGAAAAGCTAGTCATGGGTGGGCAGGGAAGAATTGCTTCAGGAAGGTGGGCATAGTTACAAAGACAGTGAAAGGATATTAAAATTAGGCATTATCTTGACTATGGTGCTGGATACCTGAACTAAAACACAGTATGAATCTATAGAACTAAATACAAATTACCTCACACATACACGCACAAATATGCATAAATAAAACCAGAGAAATACGAATAAGATGCATGGATGGTACCAGTGTTAGCATCTTTTCTTAATTTATGAATTTGGTACAGAGTCTGGCTACACAGCCTCTGTTGATCCTACTGTTTTCAGCATCCCCTGCAGTGGGATTACAGGAATCTGTCACCACTCCTGGACTCAATGCACCCTGGGGGTGGAGCCTATCATGCTGGGGAATGTACCCCAGTCCTTGGGCTTGCCTAGGCAGGCACTAAGTCCCCTGAGCTATCTCACCAGCCTAAGTCTAAAACTTAAAATGATTTGTAAGTTTTGACCACTGGGAAAAATAATGTTATGTGCCAATAGGATATCTGTGAATTGTTTCTCCCATCTACAAATAAACCTTTGATTTTCAATATAATTTTAGTAATGAAAATGAAAATATTCAACCTCATGAAGTATAAATATCATTTTGTAAAAATCTACTTTCTTAGAGTAATAATACTTGAATATTCTGGTATTTATAAAAAGCAGACTAGGTGGTAGAATATTTCTAATAACTTCTTCATGAAAATTCTTTAGTCATTCATATATATATATGGTTATTTTTCTTTACAAGTGATTGATCTTTTAAAAGATTATATTTGTTCTATTCAGATTATAGCAAAACATCTATAAAAATCCAAATTCATTTTTTGAGATTCTAGAGACATCATCCACTATATATCATGGAATAGTAGATTTGAGAGGTTAAACAAGAAGAAAAAGATTTTCTGAGATCATGTTTATGGTCTTAGTTTCAAATAACTAGATACAACTTAAAATATAAAACAGAATTCCTCCATATCTAAAATGAATGCTTTTTCTTTATTTCTAGATCTAAAATAACATAATAAATGTCGATGAAGCAATGCTGCAGTGCTAAGAGTGTGCCTGAGGTTTAGCTTACTATTTCTTTGAATGGTTTTTAAGGTTGTGTTCTCCTGTAACTGCCAGTGCTAGGCACTCTGCATGTGTTTCAGAAGCATAGTGTACCTCTGTTTGAACAAAGAAGATTTGGTTTCTAAGCCAAATATTTCTCAAATGATAGCTTCTTGTTACCTTTGATATTTTCATTTTCTCAAAATTGCAACTTTAGGTTCATACACATCTCAGAAGTAGCTGTAGCCATTCCTTTGTACTGAAGTGCATGGATAAATGGTAAATGCATAGCTTATTCATTGTCCTGCCCTCTTGCCCAAGGTTCATGCTGTCTGCACATGTTCTAGCCATTGTTGTTACCATGCAATGGCTTTGAATGCTTCAGTAATGATGCTTTGCACAGTGGAATACATTAAGATGTTATCAAGTTTGCAAGATTGTGGCAGTTTATTTGTTTTTCAAATTGTGAACAAGCTTATGGTACATTGCTTATAATAAATAAAGGATCTCAGGGACAGAATTTCATGAGGAGTAACTGTAAAATGATTTCTCACCAGAGGACTTGAGTAATATTTTGCAGCATCTAATAGCATTGTGCAATTTTTCAGTTTATTAATCATCTTTGTTTTTTACCTATAAGTAAATACATGTTTCACTTGCTTACTTTCCTTGGGGTGATATCTCATTCCTGTTAATATGATTTTGGCACTAAGTTTTTTGTTCGCATATGTATAAATAGCTCTTCCAAAATTGTATTGCCTTTTCATTTCTGAAAAGTAATATCAACAATGTTAATTAAACATGCAGATTATAAATATTTTTCTTTATGATATATATAATCTTATTTTACTTATTCATTAAAATCTCAAGTTCACCTGCTTAGGCAGAGCGCAGAGGATGGGGTTTGACCCCTGTCATGTTGTGTCCTGGGGGCACTGAGACAGTGACTAAGACTGGGTGTGGTGGTGCGTGGCTGTAATCTCAGCACTTGGGAGAATGAAAAGAGGAGAATTACTAGAAGTCTGATCTGTGTAGTGAGACCCTGTACACCCTGTACTGAATACATTTTAAAATTCTCAAATTCAGTATATTCATCAATATTTTATCAGAAGACTTTCAAACTTGAGTGAGATGTTTAAGTTTTTAATCATCTCAATCATTTGAGATTATTTGTACTATGTGACATTAGTATATACTTTATTTCATCAATTTCCCAAAAAAAGGAAAACCAAAGTTTTCAACTTCAGTGTTTTTAGTTATCCTCCTTTCCCTCAGGAATCTACCCATTATTTCCATTTTCATAAGGAGATAAATATATTTGTAGTGTATATATATTTAGATGTTTATTTGTTCTTGCCACTTTCATTTCTTGTTAATGTATACACTGCTAAATGATTCTATCTTTCATTTCATAGATGAATGACAACTTTGTATTATATAATAAATGCTTGTAGTCTTTAAATAGGTCTGTAAATGTGTACTGTTTTTAGCATATTTTCATTCATCTGTATAAATCTTAGTATCACTTTGTCAGTTTCTTTAAATCACATTGCAGACATTGTGAATGGGGAGGCATTAAGTCTGTAGACCACTCTGTAAGGAGTGGGTATTTTCACAATATTACATCTATATTTCTTAGTCTGTAGCATAATTCTATTTTTATATCAGATACAGTTATAATTTTATCTCACAGTGTGCCCTGAATTATTTATACCATAGATAGATTGAATAGATATGTAAAAACAAATCTGAAGAAAGCAATAAAAATATTCCCATCATATTTAAATTGAAGAACACATTTAAATGTAAGAGACAAACAAAGAAATTACATAGGAATGCAAGAATACATCAAATAATAATTATATGGTACTACATATAGAAAACAAATATGCTCACAGTTGCCAGCTAAAATAGGTCAGGATTCTTTGTTTTTTTTTTATTTTATTGAAGTACAAATGTCAATCAGACAGTTTCAAGACACCTTAACAAGACAGATTCAATAAATTAATACATTGCAAACTGTTTTCATAACATTTTGGTATTGTACAAGGTACATACATGATATTATATTTACAGATATTATTTTAGCAGATATCTCTTATCAATGAATTAAGAATGTAGCTGCTTACTTATCTTATTTTTTATACCTGAATTATATCAAAAATTCAATAATTATTTCCCTAGTGGATGACTGTAGTACTAGAAGCCGACATAATATCCTGTCCAACCACCATTAGTGCAGATCTTGCCTCTCATAGAATTATGTAGAAGCACAGCGTTATCTATCCCAACTGTACTATCTATATACACACATCATGATTTTTTCTTTCTACACCCCTTCCTTCGTCTACACCTGTCAAAAGTGGGCACTCCATTGACATTCAACTAACTTAGGTGCTTGAACTCAACACCAAAATCCAACACAGTCCAGCATTCTACAACCATAGTGAGTTATTCAAATAAATTGTCGACCATTTATTTGGTCGTTTACAGCTCAGCTTAATATTATGGCCTCATGATGTATACTTCATTTTTATACTTTTCTGCTGGATGGTTAAGACCTAGGTAGATCAAGACTTATATATCAACACATGAACTTTATATTTCCTATATGGTCAGTGAAGTCCTGTCAGGGTTTATCTTGTAGTCCTGTACATTATTCTGTAGTTCCTTTGTCTGTGTCATCCATGTGGATGAGTCACGGCCAATGCTTGACTAGTTTGCTCTCTGTGAGAGTTTGAGAGAAAGTTTTCTCTTCATGTGACTCTCCCCAGGCACACTTTAGAACTTCAATCTCTTTCCTCTGCGGCTCCATAATCTCCTTGTTCAGAAAATTTGGAGCTCACCTGAGTTTCATGATGTTGCAACACAGATTCTCCTATGTCGTGAGTCTTCGCTGACCTTGAAAGGCTAGGGCCAAAATGTTGGCTGGCCTTGTGGCTCTTCTATTTCTCCAACTCTGACTTGTGATCTTAGGTTGTTAACCATCCAGAAGAAAAGCTGATTAGTATCCTGCAGCATATGCCATTCACTTTGCCTTATCTGGTCAGGATTCTAATGTAATAAGAAAAGAACAAAACTTATGAAAAAAATTTAAAATAGTAAAATTATGATAATCTTAAAGAACTACACTGACTTAGTTATCAGTTGACACCAATTAAACAAAGTCTTAATATTATGATATCATTTGAATTTTTCTTCATAGTTTGAATAGTGGCAAAGCCAATGTAGTTATCAATTGACTATCTTTCAATACTGAAAATGAATATTTCCTATTAGACCAGATTATTTTCTTCAATGAATTCATCCTAATGATAAGGATGTATACAGGACTTTTATACCAACTCAAAGCTCTTTATAGGCTGACCAAAATTAGAGCTTAAGTATTCAAATTAATGCAACAAAAGAAAACATTACAATGATTTGTTGAAATATCATAACTTTTCTTTAATTTGAGTGAATTCCAAAGTACAGTATCAATAGGTAAAAATGGAAAATAACAAAAGATTGAATGTTAAATTTTATGTAAAGCATGTATATATTTGGCAGCAGGTGTCAGTCATCCCTTGAGTGTGAATTTATGCATGTTTGTATTTTAACTTTCATTTATATGTGTTAATCAGTACACAGTAAGAGGACTAGTAGATTATGCACTAAGCAAACAATAACAATTTATTACAGGTAGGAAAATAGACCCAAAGTGTAAACCAACCAGATTTAATATCTATTGCTGTCTTTGTGCTTCCATTTTAACAATTCATTAAGAAATATAATCTTAGGGCTGTCCAAATAGGTCAGCAGATTAAGGCACTTGCTTAGGCAGATGCAGGGATCCAGAGTTTGATCCCCAGGTTTGTCATGCTGGCCCCATCCCCAGGGCGTACTGAGACAGCGATTGAGACTGTGCGTCTGTAATCCCAGCACTTGGGAGGCTGTAAACAGGAGGATCACTAGGAGTGTGGTCTCCACAGTGAGACCCTGTAGACCCTGTAAACCTTGTCCTGAATACAAAAAAAGAAACATAAAATCTTAGGCTAAATTTTAAAAATACATATAACTAAGAGCCCAAACAACCTTTAAGTCTTCATCACCCTAAAAATATATTGCCCTCTCCAATAAATGCATCTGTAACATTTCCTTGACAAAATAACTATCATAATATACATCATAATATCCCACCTATGAGATTGCAATGAAAACAGTTGCCATTTCATCCCCTTCTTTGAAGCAGTAATGATTCCTATTCATACTGAAAGAGGTTAGAGTAAAAGCAAAATTACCTGAACTGGACTACATTGTCCTTTAGGTAGCATATGTAACAATTCTTATAGTGGAGAATCTTTTAATTAAAATTTTATTGGGCTTATTAAACAGCATTCTTCTGTGGTTGGAGTATGTTCTGTCCTATTGGGACCTCTAATGAAAATTACCTTAGAAAACAGAAATAATTCAGACTCCCCTCTCTACTGCACTATCTTATGCAGATGACTCAAGTTTATCGCTCGGGTTCTCTTCTGTTCCTAGAACAGCAATATGATTCTATAAAGCCATTGACTATTACAACAGAATTGAAGAGACAGTTCTACATCACAGATATGAAAAAGAAACTACAAGCAAATAAATCTTCAATTATCGTGTATTTCCATCAACTGATACTGTGAGACTTCTAAAATATGTGCATTTTTTGAGGTTTATCTGTTAATTTTTTATTCATTTTTATAAGAAAAGAAGATAAAATAGAGTGTCGCGCGCAACCTCGGCCGGCAAGGAAGACGCGACAACCAGCTCTTCTTTCCGCGGTTTATTCAGGACCCCTATACAATCTCCTTCCCCTGCTAGCTAGCTTTCTTGCTTCCTCCTTCTAGTCTCCCATCCTAGTCTAACCCATCTTAGTCTCCCTTAGGGGAAACCCGCTCGTGGCTTTGAAACCAGTGGGCGTCCAACCCCGGAGTGCCACGTGGGCACAGCCGATAGGTCCAGGTACACGGAAGCAACGCCCTAGTCCTAGCCTTAGCCAAACGAGAAGTTGTTTGCTACGGAGACCATCCACCCCCAGGTGGGGGTGGAAGGCGGAAGCCAGCGCCGTCTTTAAGGTGCGGCTGTGCCTTTAAGGTGAGAGCACTCA
>PVKA01055253.1:0-10402 GCA_004027165.1 Ctenomys sociabilis
TTTATTAGAAAGGAAAATGGGAAAACAAAATCACTTTATTGGAAAAAGGGAGAGAAATAAAGAGGTAGATGGCTGCCTTCTTGAAGTAATGCTGCACCCTGGGGTCTTTGTTCTAAGCCTCTTCTATTACATGGTGAGCAAGGGACTCTCCCCCTTGGGAGCTGTTATAATTGGATTGGCTGTTTTGGGCCAAGAGCCTCCTAGTTTGGCCATCACCCCCTCCATTGCCCGTGAATACTTCCTTGCATAAGCGCTTTTGTGCTCTCTTTGTGCACGTCAGTATATTAATACAGTAAGAATAATAAAATATATATGTACTTTTTAAATGTACTTGGTACAAGGTCTCACTTTGCAGCTTGAACTCTAGTGATGCTCCTGTCTCAGCCTTCCCAGCGCTGGGATTACAGGCATGCACCAGCAGGCCCAGTCTTGGTGGCTGGTTCAGTGTACCCAGAGGCAGGGCCAGCATGGCCTGTGGTGCCAGGGATCAAACCCCAGTCCTTGCACTTGCCAGGCAGGCACTTAGTCTGCTGAGCTATCTCACTGGCCCATATGTAGGGGTGTATGAGTGTTTAGGTGTTACTGTATATTTTATATACTGAGTTTTTAATAATATAGCCCTCCCCTCACCTTTGTTCCTTTTATGCTTAATTGGAGGAGGGAGGAGGGGTTGAGTCTTGACAGGATGCAAACCCAAAGTAAACTGAGGAGCATACGCAGATATAAAGCAGTGAAATCATTTGTATGTGTTTGTTACTGCTTTCAACTCAGGAAATTAGGGCCGGAGCCAGGCATGGTGGCCAGTGCCTGTAGTCCCAGAATGTGAAAGCCAGGCAAGAGGACTGTGAGTTGAGGGCCATGCTGTAGCTTGGACTACGTGATGAGATCTTGTTTCAAAATCAATTGATGTTAAAAAAAAATTAAGAGAATAAAACAGAAACATGTTTTAAAGCACAGGAAGTAATGGACATAAAACAATGAATTAAAATGAAGAAAATGGTAAATTAATGAGCACCGAGCCGATTCTTACTGGATGTGGTGATGCCTACCTGTAATCACAGCACCACGGGGGGCTGAGACTGAAAAAGCCAAATTCAAACCCAGCCTAGGTGAGTGATTCAGTGAGACTCTGACTCAAAATACAAAATACAATGGGCTGGAGACCCAGCTACATGCAAAGGCACTGGGCCCAGGATGAAGGCAAGCATGGGTCGGTGGCCGGGCACTTACCACCGTGCTCAACCTTCACCTCCATCACCGCAAAGGAGACGAACACACACACAAATGGAACCAAAAGGCCGGGGTTTTAGTTTCCCACTCATCAGTAGTGGGGAAAGAAAAAGAAAGCCGATTCACAAGGGGAAAAGAAGTAGTAAGAACCCTGATTTAAAAAATTAGTGAGGTCTGGGGAGATAGCTCAGTGGCATAAGCATTTGCCTTGCAAGTGCAAGCTCACGAATTTTAGCACCAGTACCACAAAAAATAAATAAATAAGAAATTAATGATTCAAGAAATGAAATAGAATATATTACACTTCAGAAGAGAACTCATTTAATGGAAATTTAAGAATCCTGTGGGAATAGTACATGAAATGCTACTTTTTAAAATAAATTCTCTAAAATCTTTTATTTATATATTTATTTGGTACAGGGTCTCGTTATGCAGACTGGACTCATAGTGGCCCTCCTGTCTCAGCCTCCCCAGTGCTGGCATTACAGGCATGCACCATGACACCTGATTTCAGGGTGAAGGGTCCTTGCACTTGCCAGGCAGGTGCTTAGACCTCCCAGCCATCTCCCCAAGCCCGAAATGCTCCTTTATATCTGAATTAAATAACAGAACTTCAGTATACTTTAAAGTTTACATTAAGATGTTTTAGTAACAAACTTTAAATATTATCAAATGCTTATCTTTCAAGTGAATTCTGTCCAAGGTGATTTTATGAGTAGTTTATTTAGAACTTTAAAGGAACAAATAATTCCCAAATATCAGTCCAAGGCTAGGCACAGTGATGCACACGTGTAGTCCCAGCACTTGGGAGGCTGAGGCAGGAGGATTGTTCTGGGTGTGAGTCTAGCCTGGAATGAAAGTAATCTCAAGGCCAGCCTGAACGGCAGAGTGAGACCCTTTCTCGAGAAGACCATCCCCCCAAAAAAACAAGCCCACACTGACCTGTTACCAACGCATAAATACACAAACTCATCCTTTCCTTAGGACTACTGAATTGTCACATGTCCTTGCTTTAAAATCTCTTTCCCTGGACTTTTACATGGTTATCTCCTGTGTATCATTTGGATTCTATCTCCACTACCCCATCTCTAAAGCTCTTCCTTCTACCCCAGTTAAGGCACTCTGCTGGTCAGTCCACCACATTACTTTTGTTACTTGTCTCTCAGAGTGAATGTCTTGTATTAACTCTTTATTATTATTATTATTTCCTGATCACCCAGAAAAATGTCAAGCATGAAATCAGAATACACAGACACATGTGGACTGCCTGTCTCACTTACACATCCTAGAAAAGGACATAAGAAGCTGCCCCATGTTTTATGCAGCTTCATAACTACAGCACAAAGAAAGAAAAGTAATCAGTACTTACTCCATGATGCTATGCTCCCTCTCCCAAAATCAACTCCCACTCAAGAAAGAAAATAACAAGACACAGAAAACAATATAGAAGGCCTGAAGGGTAGGTATGAGCTCCTTTGAACTAGTTATCAGGCTTTTGACAGGAGTCAGCTAGAAGGGAGAGAAGAGAACTACTGAAGCTGAGCTCTTGCTTCTCCCTGTCCCTGCTTTGAGACTAACAACCTGTTTCTGCATCTGAAACAACTTAGAAATCCAAGGTCTTCAAAAGTAAAATCAGGACCATGCAGAGGAGCCTGTGAGGGTTAGAGCAGAACAAGCAGGGCCTCTGGAAGATGCACTCCATCCTCCGAGTTCCCAGGGCTAATCAATTATAATTGGAGATAACATTTTCCCCTGATGCTCTCTGTTCTCAGTGAGAACAGAGGTGATGTGTGATGTTATTTAATGGTATTGATGCCATACACGTGCGAGGTAGGGTCTTTCCAGGAAGAACACTCAACACTGTGGCAAACAGAAAACACTGATCAAAGGAGTCTTCTGATCCAGGTGTTGTGGTGTTCGCTGGTAATCTCAGCTCTGAGGGAGGTTAGGCAGAAGCTCAAATTCTCCTGGGAAATTTATTTTTTTAAATGTATGAAAATTATGAATTATTTATTAGACTGAGTTTTTAAAACTTTTATAAAAGCATCTTTTGGAACTTCAATGCTGCCAATTTTCCTCAATTTTTTTTTTTTTCCTTCTGCTTGTCTCTTCAGAAGTTTTATTTTTCGGGTAATATTACCACCATAACATTTTGCCAAAACATTTTCCCTATAGGCCTTCACAGTTTCTCTTGCAATTATTTTACTTCCAATAGCAGCTTGAATTGCTGTCTCAAACAGCTGTCTAGGAAGAGAATCTTTTAGATGTTCACATATGGTTTTCCCAATAGAGTATGCTTTTTTCTTTATGCACAACAGTAGCCAGCTCCTCCACAGTATTTCCATTCAGGAGAATGTCCATTTTTACAAGATCTGCAGTCTGGTAGCCTGCATATTCATAATCAAAGCTAGCATATCCAGAAGACATGGATTTCAAAGAGTCACAAAAATCTACCACAATTTCATTCAAAGGGAAGAGATATTTAAGCATAACTCTATTTTGATCAATAAACATCAAATGTTTCTGAACTTCTCTTCGAGCCTGGCAAAGTGCCATTATTTTTCCAGTGTATTCATCTGGTGTGATAACAGTGCCCAGAATAACTGGCTCCAGATATTCTGTGACTTTTGCTTTATCAGGGAATTGTTTTTTTTTTTTTTTTTTTTTTTTTTTTTTTGTCTTTTTGAGACAGGGTCTCACTATGCAGTTCAGGCTGGCCTTAAGCTCACTTTGTAGCTCAGGCTGCAGGGTTGATTATTGTGATTTCTTTTTCTCTATATTCCTTCATTAATTTTGCTGATGAAAGAACAGCTTTATATGGAACAGTCAGTGTTGTCAAAATAACAGAAGTATTATATTCTTGCTCAAGCTGCTGGTTGAAAACTTATATATGTAGAAGTTCCAAGAAACCCCAACCTCCAGCCAGCACCCAAGGCAAGACTACTATCCCGATGTACAGTCACACTGGAATCATTTAAAGTCAGTTTCTCTATGGCTCTCTTCAGGTTATTATATTCAGAGTGATCTACAGGATACATTCCTGCAAATACCATTGGTTTCGCTGATTTAAACCCAGGCAAGGGCTCCACAGGACGATTATGTAAATACAATGTGTCTCTTATTTGTGCTCCAGTGACATCTCTCATCCCAGCAATCAAATAGCCCACCTGTCCTGCATATAATTTAAGAGTTGGCTGCTCATTAGGACTTAAAACTCCTGCTTCATTAACTTCATATCTCTTTTGAGTATGTGCTGATACAATTTTATCTCCTTTGGAAACCACTCCATCAAACAACGCCACAGTGGCTATCACACCTCTATGCTGGTCAGGGGTGGAGTCAAATACCAAAGCTCTCAGAGGATTTATGTGATGCATCTTAGGAGGAGGTATTCTTTCAATAACTGCCTGAAGAACACTTTCAACATTTGTCCCAAGTTTAGCAGAAATCTTAATACATTCAGTACTTGGAATATCAAATACTTTT
This sequence comes from Ctenomys sociabilis, assembly GCA_004027165.1. NCBI lineage: Eukaryota > Metazoa > Chordata > Mammalia > Rodentia > Ctenomyidae > Ctenomys > Ctenomys sociabilis. Next base: position 4,717 of record PVKA01055253.1, read on the forward strand.
TCGATTTGTTTTTCAACTCTTCCAGGATCTGCATTCTTTAGATCTATATTGTTTGTTACTGGAATCATTGATAGCTGTGCTTCAAAAGCAAGAAAGAAGTTTGCTATGATTTGAGCCTGAATACCCTCATTTGCATCCAGCACCAGTAAAACACCCTGGAGTGACCTGGACACTTCATAACTAAAAATCAACATGGCCCTGATAGTTCTAACAGCCTGTCAGCTAGAGTACTTTTGCCATGATCCACATGTGCAATGATACTGAAATTTCTAATGTCTTCATCAGGAAATTTAGACAAGTCTGGTTTTTCGTGGAGCCCTGTGGAGCTGCACGGCCGGACGCCAGCCCGAGGAGACCCTGCGGCGGTGCCGAGGACGGGCGCGGGCCAGGGCTCGGGTCTCTCAGCTCGCGCCGGCCGGGGTCCCCACAGCGGGAGCAAGAGTCCGAGCCAACAGCCCTGGCCCGCAAGGGTCCCTGCCTGGGAAATTTAGCCACAACCTGTCTCAATATAAAAAAATAAAGAGGGCTGGGGATATAGCTCAATGCTAGAATGAATGCCCTCTGGGTTTGGTCCCCAGTACCACAATTAATCAATCCATGGCTGAGACCTTTGTGAGAGGCTTCTGGTGCCTGTGTCTCTTCTCTCCAGGCCCATCCTCCTCCCACTTCTGATCTTTGGGGTGAGTTGGGATGGAGGCCTAGCCTCAATCTTATGTTGCCTTTTATAGCCAGTACTGTTATATCAAACATTTGACTAAGCAAAAGCTCTAAAAATGCCCATCGCAGATGTTTGCTACTTCCTCTTATCTATGAGAGATTGGCTAGGACAAAGGGCAACTTGTGGAAAGAGACTTCCCCCTTCCAGAGGCTCTGAGAAGACCTCAGGTGGGAAGTTGGGAAGTTGTGGGGACTCACTGGAGGCCCTCAGTGACTCGGTCTATTACTATGTGGTCAGATTTCAATCTACTCTTCGTATTGTGATTCGATGATCCACCGGATGTTGGCAAAAGATTAACTATTAATAGTGATTTTCAAAACAGGAGGATTGCTAGGAGTCCAATCTGTGTAGTGAGATCCTGTAGGCCCTGTACTAAAATACATGTTAAAAAATAGTGATTTTTTTTTCTAGCCATTTTCATTTTTTGCAGCAACTGATGTAATGTTTTATATGGAACATACATTATTTAGTCAGGTAGTTAGTTATTTTCCTTTTCATGTTATTTGATAAGGGTCTCAGCCTCCCCAGCGCTGGGATTGCAGGCATGTGCCACCACACCTGGTCTCAGTAGGGGCTCAACGCACCCAAGGTTAGGGACGGCACAGCAGGTGGTATGGAATGGAACCTGGTCCCTAAGCAGGCGTTTGGTCTGCTGAGCTATCACTATCTTATCAGCCTTCATATTTATAATTTTAAAAAATATCAAGGGCCTGGGGGAATAGCTCAACAGCAACATATCTGCCTGTAAAACACAAGGTCCTGAGTTCAATTTCTGATAAAAAAAAAAAAAAAAGAAAAAGGAAAAAAGAGAAGGAAAAAAAAGCCAACAAAATTATTTTTCTTTTTTTTATTTTTGTATTTTGTTGTTTTGTTTTGAGACAAGGTCTCTATATAGTTCAAACTGACCTTGAACTCACTATGTAGCACAGGCTGGCTTCCAACTCACAGCAATCCTCCTGCCTCAGCCTCCAGAGTGATGGGATTAACATGGGTGAGCCACCAGCCCAACGAATGAAACTTCTATCTGAAGAAAAATATGGCCGACTACGTGCCCATCCCTGGATCACGATCCCAGGAAGCTCCTGTGAGGCCTTCTGCACTGTCTCCCTCACCAAGGACTGGTACTTCTGTGAGGCTGGCTTGGTAAACAGCCCTCATTCAGGAATAACAATGGTTGCCAGGCAGTGTCATCTAAGAGTGTGGCCCACTCTGTCGCAGGAGGTGCATGTTCTGGCCCCACCCTCTCCCCCAAACATTGCATTTTTGTCCTCACTTCAGAAAAAGCTCTGAACACTTGGTGTAGACCCCAGGCAAAAGGCTCCAATGGAACTACAGCTGCAGCTAAGGTGAGGACTTTCCTGCAGAATATTTGCCACTTCGATGAAAACAGGGTTGGCACTATGTAGTTCAGGCTGGCCTCAAACTTGAAATGATCCTCCTGCCTCTGCCTTCCAAGTGCGGGGATCACAAGGCCAGTGCCACCACACTCAGTCAAACACCTTTTTTTTTTTTTTTTTTTTTTGTAGTACTGGCAGTTGAACTCAGGAGCTATCTTCCCAGTCCTAATCATCACCTTTTTGATCTGTTTACTTCTTGCCTCTTCATAATCTCTTGGGGAGCGGAAGACTCCTGGGAGAAATGGAGATTGTTTCAGACCTCTGACTCCATCGCACTCGTGCCCTACCATAGATCCTCATTAAGTGGCTTAATGATGCCCAGGTCTATGTTTTGTTCTGAGATTCGTCCAGAGGAATAAAAGATAATGACATGAAAAGGAGCCAGGAATGGTGAATATCTAACCAGAAAGGGATCTAGATCGTAGGTCATGGAGGTGAGGGTGCCCCTGGAGTCTGAAGTTGATCCCAGAGCCCCTGACAAGCACTCCTAAAAACAGCGAGGACAGTGTCTAGAATTACGCAGAAATCCCTGTGGGAAGTAAGAAATATCATTCTTGGAAACAGGAGTGGAGGCCCAGGTGTGGAAAGGATAAAATGTCCCACAGCTTTCCTGCAGCTGGCTATGGCCAGATCCCATTGAGGAGCACACGGAGGTCAGGCAGAGGGTGGTTCTGCTTGGCGAGAGATCCCTAGCTCACAGAACTCTTGGCTTCTCCGGAGCCAAGTCAAAATCTGTGTCAGACTTAAGGTCAATGCTAGACAGAAGCAATGGGCATGCCAGAGGGGCTGGTCTTGGAAGAGAGGAGTAAAAGCTTCAGATACCTCTAGAACATTCTAGAACAGTGGTGGTAAACCATGGCATGTGTGTTAATGTGTTTTTCTTTTAAGACAATTGGGCCGGGGAGATGGCTCAGTGGAATAAGTGCTTCCCTGGCAAGCAAAGGGTGTGAGTTCAATCCCCGGTTAAAAAAAAAAGACATACTGTAAATGTTGAGTTGGGTTTTTTCCTAAATTAAAACCTTAGCATTCAAGTTTAGTTGCAGTGTTAGGGCCAGCCAAATAGTTCAGCGGATTAAAGCACCTGCAAGCAGGCGCAGGGGCCAGGAGTTGGATCCCTGGGCCTGTCGTGCTGGCCCCACTCCCAGGACATGCTGAGATGGCAATTGAGACTGGACGTGGTGGCACACACCTGTAATCCCAGCACATTAGAGGCTGTAAACAGGAGGATCACTATGAGTCTGATCTAGTAGTGAGACCCTGAACACCTTGTAGACCCTTCCCTAAAATACAAAAATAACAATAATTGCTGCATTGCATTTTGGGTTAAGTAAGCCAGATTTGGAAACTACATTGATGCCCTGATAATGTCTTTCACTCCCAACTATGAGACAGAAGTCTGTCTTTGTAATCACAGGCACCTTGTAGCGCCATCAACCCCTTCAGGACAGTACCCACTGCAGACGTCTGAGCCTATATCCGCGATCGCAGCCTGAGGCGCAGCTGGATGAGCTCCTGGCACCAGCACCATGAAAATCTTCTTTTGGGGCATCATCGTGGCGGCAGCAGTGGTGCTTCCCACTTTTTATTTCATTATGGAAAACCCTTTGGACACCACAAGCTTTCTGTCTTTGGTGAGTACCAGAAATTTAGAGTAGGGCCAAGTTAAAATCCTTGGACTGGGAGACAACGTTATCTTGAGTATCCGTCTGTGTGAAATTATCACAAATGTTGCAGACTTCCGGAGAAGCAGAAAGACAAGAGGGCTTCCATAATCCATATATCCTTTTTCTTTGATAAATTCAGTAAGGATGGTGACCCTCTAGAACAGCAAAAATTTGGAGCTGGAAAGGAATAACATTTAATGCTTTGACAGAACTGACCCTGAGAGCAATTTGTAAGATAGAATTATTTCTGGTTTTATAAGTTGCCCACTTTTGAAAAGTCCCTTGGTTTTCAAAGTTATACATTTTTATCGCTGTTAGTTCTCCGATCCTGAGAGGTTAAGTCGTTTCTACAAGCCTAGAAAAACTTTAAGAAAATAGAAAAACTTTCACCAGAACATAGAAAAGGCAAAGAAGAGAAGGGCGGGGGTGAAAAGGTTTGTTTCAGACACTAGGGTGGTATTACCTGGTCCCCAGTATCCCTCACACTTAACACGCATGATGTCCTTCGTGGGATTGATGACCCATATCAGACTGTAATTGTAGGGATAACTGAGGGTGACAGATGACACTTTATTCCCTGCCTGTTACCATAGAAATAGAGGAATTTCAGCTCCCTATACTCAGGATTCATTACTGTTTCAGTTACTCTTCTCTTGCTGCTGGGACAAAATATCCAACACCCAAAATGAAGGAAGAAAAGCTTTATTTAGCTCACAGTCAGTGGAGATTTAAATCTATTCTCAGCTGGCTCCAAGGCGGAGTGGCGCATGGAAGAGAGCAACTTTCGTGGTGGTGGCAAAGAGCAAGAGGGGAGGGAAGGGCTGCAGTACACAACCAGCTCGCCTCGCCTCTACCAGCCCCAGGGCTCTCCATAATCCCAGCGCTGGATCAAGAATCAACCACAAACTCCAAAAGCCATCCGATGACTGCACTGGGGGACGTCTAGATACAAATCATAACAATGACCTATACAGGAACCCCAGGTACAGAAGACAAGGAAACTTGAATTGAGCCCAAGCAACCTGCCCTGTGTCCTGGAAATGATTTTATTATGCTGTGCAAAAGAGGCCACCTAAGAGCCACTACACTTAGAGGTGATGAATTGTAGAGCTGAACTGCACTCTTTTCTCAGGAGGAAAAGAAGATGGTAGCTTGGCAGAGAGCCCGGATGCAGATCAACCCTGGCATGACGGAACACCTCAGGAGCTTCAAAGACATGCAGAGAAACTCAGAGCCACTCAAAAGTGTGAAGATGAAGATCTTGATTGGGGTCCCTCCTGTGGAAAAAAGTGAGTGTCCTCAGGGCACCCAGATCACAGGGAAGGCAGGTGGAAAGGAAAGGGAACACACCGGGATTTCAGACTGCAGTAGATGCTAAGGCCGAGTCCATTCATTTCCCATTCCTTCTGCTGATGAACTAGGGAGAAGTCCAGGAAGCAATGATGGGAAGAGGGACTAAGTGAAAAAGAAAGATGCAGGTATCAAAGCAGCCTGAAAAGAGCAGTCTCTTGGAAATAAATAGGGCTCTAAAGACCCTCTAGGCACTTACTGCTCAAAGTGTGGCTCATGAAAGACAGCAGCAGCATCTGCTAGTTTGTTAGAAATACAGTCAGCCAGGAATGGTGGCAACTGCCTATAATCCCAGCTCTCTGGAGGCTGAGGCAGAAGGATCTCAAGACTAACCTGAACAATTTAATAAGACCTGCCTCAAAATAAAACTTCAGGGCTGGGGATATAGCTCAGCAGCATAAGTGCCTGCCTAGTGTGAGGTCTAGAGTTCAATTCCCAGTACCCCCCCTACCAAAAAAAAAAAGCAAAAGGAAGAGCCAGATATAGTGGCATATAATCCCAGCACTTGAGAGACTGAGGCAGGAGGATTGATTGTTGTAAATTCAAGACCAGCCTGG
>PVKA01055254.1:0-10394 GCA_004027165.1 Ctenomys sociabilis
ATAGATAACGCTGTGCTTCTACATAATTCTATGAGAGGCAAGATCTGCACTAATGGTGGTTGGACAGGATATTATGTCGGCTTTTAGTACTATGGTCATCCACTAGGTAAATAATTATTGAATTTTTGATATAATTCAGGTATAAAAAAATAAGATAAGTAAGCAACTACACTCTTAATTCACTGATAAGAGATATCTGTTAAAATAATATCTGTAAATATAATATCATGTATGCACCTTGTACAATACCAAAACGTTATGAAGACAGTTTGCAATGTATTAATTCATCAAATGTGTATGGTTAAGGTGTTTTGAAACTGTCTGATTGACATTTGTATTTTAATAAAAATAAATGAAAAAAAATACAAAAAAAAAAAAAAGTGCTGCTTCCGGCAGCTGCTCCCCTAGAAGATGTTGATATAAGATAGGTTCATTCTACAGAGTCCAGGCTGGCTTTTAACTCACTGTGTAGACCAGGCTGTCCCCACATTGTTAGATTCATGAGCAAGATTCTGTTTTTTGCTGTTCTCCTCTTCTCACATGTATTTTTCTTGATAAATATTTTAATAATAAAAGAAATTAAGGAATGGGATCTCCAGAGGTATGCTAGTACTTTATGATGCAAAATTATCTGAATTATACTTAAATACAAATACCCTGACAAGTTGTACAAAACTGGGTACCGACCTCAGCATTCCTCTTTCCCGACCTGTCCTAGTCAGGGACCCTTGGGTCTCACATACGTAAAGTATTCCCTTTCCCTTTTAGCCTGAAGATATTGGTTTGTCCAGGACCATAATCCATAATCCAATTGTTCAATCCCAATTGAGTTGAACCTTACAGTTCCTTCAAGACAAAGCAAATGCATTTGTTGTAAGCAGTCTTCTCCCATTAACCTTACCCTGCAGTGCAGATTTTCTTCTATCTACATATGTCTAGGAATAGTTGGCACAGTCAGGCCTCAGAACAATCATTTTTGTTTTTAGTATAAAATAATTCTCACAGATGTTAAATTGGCAACTTTCCTATCCAGTGGAGATAGCACCATAAAGATCTCCTCCGAATTCCATGCATTTTCCCTTTATAATTTTTGTCCTCTACTTCTAAATATAGAATGCTCAAATGCTGCTTGATGAATTTAGTTTATGTATAATTGTTTGAAAACTTCTTAAGCCAATTCTACCAATAATACATCCAAATGGCTAATTTATATTCCAGCTCTGCTTGCAATAATAATTATGAAAATTTAATCAGTTGTATTAAAACTGGAAGAAATAAGAAAGACCTAACATCAAATGCCCTGAGAGTGTGTTTCCTCTCAAAATCTCTGCACTGAATTAGTTCAATGTTCAGTACTTCCATTTTCATATAATTATGTTTATCATTTGATTTTCCATCTAAGTGAAAGATTACCTCTTCTTTCCAGTAGATAGAAGTGTTTGCCTACAGGTCTAAACGTTTATGGTACACTTAACTTTTGTTGTTTGACTTCTCTTTGAATTTCAAAATCCTAATTAAATTTATTAACTCAATTAGTTAACAAAGCTATGTGCTTATATCTTAAGAAACATAACCCTGGGTCCTTTGTCTCTTTAAAAAGATTACAAGATTTTTTTCTGTCTCTCAAACTTTATTTTCCTGCAGGCAGATGAACAGCTTATTGGTTGGCTCCTTATCACCTTGATGTTGATTAAGAAACCATCCCTTCCAAGCATAACCAAATAGATCTGAGCAATTTCTGAACTCATCAAAAAATGACAAGGATGATAAATAAGATGAGAGTGGTCTATGAAGCTGTTCTATACCAGGTGACTTGTTCAACATTTTAATGTGGTTTGGAGATTGTTCATTTATGATAAAAGTAATTACTAACAGCCTGAAATGTCAATGTCACCTGTGAGACCTTCCCCTAGGGTGATAATTATCTTCATATTCATCTATCCCTATTCATCTTCTCTCTTTGACCATCCTCAGTTTTGTAAATGGATATAATTTAGAGATAACCACTCATCAGACACCATCTAGCCTCCTTGATTTCTATAAATAGCTTTGGGCTTATCTATAATTTTTATATTAAGTATTCTTACACAAAAAGTTTGCAGATATCTCTGAACTCAGAAGAGCTGTGGACAGTCAGGGGTTGTCTCCAATGAACTAAGGTTTACCTTCAAATTCCTCCCTTAACATTCTTGAAAAAAATGACACCCCTAAGGGAAAAACTACAAAAGCAATTTTACAGCAGATATCTATCACTGCTTATTAGTTGCAGCTGACACAGTAGAACACTGTAGAATTCTTCTTCAAAGGTTTGAATTTACAGAATTGTGTAATCTTGGTTGGAAAGAAACTTGAACCTTCCATGCCTTCCTCATCTCAGAAAAGAGCTGTAGTTAAGGTAACGTGACTTATCTGTATCAGAAAACTAACCACTAGCAGATCATCAGATCAGGACTGTAACTCAAATATTATTATTCTAGACTTATGCACCTGGTTAAACTGGAAATACTCCAATGAACTAAAGAGTTAAGTAAAACAAATTCAATTCTTCTTTTGAATTCCTGCAAAGCACACCATCATCTATCAGAAAGAGAAACAAATGAATAGATAAAAATAAATTCAATACACAATTACTAAAACTACACAGAACATGAGGCATTGCCAAAAGTATTCATCCATGTTGAAAATACACCCACACACCATGGAAATCCCAAAACCTTCCAAATTTCCCCTCCTTAGAAACAGGAGTATGAGACAATCACTGAGAAATTCTCCCAACTTCTAAAGTGACTTGAGGTCAAGTGTGACTTTGAAATAATGGCCTGAACAAATGCTAGGTGATTACATCAAAAATATCATAGAGAAGAGAAGTTGCTAGCACCTGCCTACATCTGCAAAAGGTCAGGGGGATATCCCAAGGACGACTTGTAGTCAGTTAAAATAAAATCCCCAATACCTGGTTCCTAAAGCAGGATCAAATGTAGACCATACCGGGTCTTTCCTATCTTGCACTTTGCCCCCTCTATGCCACACATAGCAATGCGCTCTCCATGGGTTGGTAGAAGGGGAAGCACATTCCAATGCTCCTTCAGCATGAACCAAAGCACTCTGTCCCTTGCTGTGTTCTCCCAATGCTCTTCCTGTAAGACCGACCCTCCACACTTCTCCCAGCGCTGGGTTGGCCTGTGCTTCTGAGGAACTGATTACTAACTTTTTCCACCTCATGCTTGATGGCATAGAATCTGGATCAAATAAAAGTCTAGAGCTTCTTGTTTTATGTCATCTGGAGAAGAAGAGCAACTGCCCAAGTTACTTTTTGAAGAGAAGTAACTCTTCATTGAAGAGTTTATCCATGATATCCATTGAATCAGTTTATCAGTGATATCCAGGGCAATAAAGCTAACTTCCTTCTGTTCTCGTCCTCTGCCCTCTTCCATCCTTTATTCATACCCTTCAATATCTATTCTCCCACTTGGTTCTGTCTCCCTTTTCCATTCTCTTTTTTTGCTTGACTGTAGAGATTCCACAAAGTTCAGCTATGATTGTAGATCAACTGTTGTATAGTTCTTCCCTTCAAAAAAAATGACAGTTAATACAAAATAACTTGAGCACCAGAATTTTCAGGTGCTGAATGTGAAAATAAATCAGTTTTATAAAAAGATAATTAGAAGTGAACTTTTCCTAGAGGACTATGTTAGATTAAACAATTTCCCTTCCACACTTCCTCTGCCCTTTCTACCTCAAGTGCTGCTTCCAAATGGGGATGATCAAATATTATCCTACTTTTCTGGAGATAGCAATTTTAAGACAAGTGTGCCTGCCCTTAATGAATTCATATTTTAACAAAGTAAGAGACTGTTCTAGTGGCTGCAAGATGGGCACTGTGTTCTAGAAGGTTGTGCAAAGCACTAGGGAAACATGAGGGAGGAGATGATTTTGTGGGAAATCCTAACCAATGGGATTTCAGCTCATGGACTGAAGTTTCTCATGATGCTTCATTCACCATGTACCTGATGAGGACCCAATTCTTGAGGTGTGATCGGGAGACAGATTCTTCCCACATCTCCACACCTTTCCTGCCTTAACTAGCCACTGTTCCTGTGCCTAAGTTCTAAAATTAACACTCAGACAAGAGTGCAAGTAGGGCATGTGGCATGGTCCAGAGATGTAAATTTTGGCTTCAGACAGACTTCATTATTGCTTTGTCCCCACCCTTGCTGCACGAGGTGGTTTAATAGTTTGGTATCTGGCTTCTAAGTTGTCAGATAGGAAAGTAGCAACTTGTCTGGGTTTTATGAGCAGTTAGAGTTACAGAACACAGTATGCACTTAATAAGTTATAGAAGAATTGAATAGGTCACAATTATTAACATTATTATGGCGGTGCCCTAAGAATATTTATTTATAGAAAGCCGAGACATATCTGAAGCATAGTAAAAAAGTAATGACATTATTTTTCTCATATTTCTAGGAGAAATCTGTCAGTTTTAGTATGTTCCTAAAATAATCAGGCCACTATCACCAGTGTTTACACACACACACACACACACACACATCTTTTATGTTGAGTCAGGTGCCCAGGTTCCCAGTCCTCCATCTACAACCCTGTAATGGACAGTGGCCTCACCAAACTGTGAAGACTGTGGTAGATACTTTCCCTTTGAATATGATGCTCCTTAAAACTGATTTACAAGACACCATGAAGGAAATTCAAGTTCCTAACACTAACTTCTTAGGGATCCAAAAATTCAAAAAACATCTGTCAATTTTTTCACTTAGAAGCTTCCCTCTTAAATTCTCATCCCTTTGCACTGCAGTATGAAAGAAAGAAAAAAGAAAATTAATCAGAGACCCAAATAAGTAGCTAAGACTTCAGCATAGCATTTTTCATGTTCTACAACATAAATGGGGTTTTTTGCCCTTGCATTTCCTTTGGTGGCATAAACAACACCTGGAAAACCTTTACATATGGAAAAGGATCTTTTTCATCTTCCAGAAAATAAAGTGGAATTTTTTAACCCACAAAGTTTTATGTCAACTACAGCATTGGAGTAAAAAAAGAAAAAGGATGGAAACAAAAGCCAGTTCCAACATTTATAGCTGTGTCAGTTTGCACTATTGCTAGATTTCTGAGGTCTGTCTCCCACCTAGACTGTCAAGAGAAGCTGCCAGCTCTCAGTCCATGAAATAACTGCCCACCACAGGACCCAAGCTATATGGCCAGCCACAGCCAACTGGATAAGTAGTATATTCCTTTAAAAACAGGAGTAGATAATCTGATAATAGATAATAGGCAGCGAAGGATAATTGGAACCAAGCAAATTCCATCCTCTAGAATGCAGTGCTGGAAAACACAGTGAAGGCAGCTGCCAATGGGAACTCAGGAAACAAAATAGGGCATGCGATGGGGAGAGAGGACATGAAGGGATTTAAGATGTGACATGTACACACACCAATTACCCACAATGAAAGTAGCCATTATGTATCACACATAGGCACTCATAATAAATCTAGGTCATGTGGCCGAGAGGAGCCAGAAAGGCGATGCCCTGTGTAAGTTGCTGAACCTCCAAGACAGAGAAAAGAGAGGGCACACAGAAAGTCTACGGCTCCTGCAGCTTTCTTCAGCCTCTTCCTTCTGCCCAAACATTCAACCTCCTAAAGTCAGTGCCTCTGCCTCACCCGTCCACTTCCTTTGCTGGGCTGTGTTCGCTTCCCCAAACAGATCCCACCTTGGTGTGGCTTTGGACCTCTTCATTCTGAGCCACCCCCTGCCGGGGCCCAAGCTCTGTGAATCAGTTGTCTTTCAAGGAATAGGTCAGATGATCAGACTGAAAAATGAGATTTTATTCAATGACAAAAAGCAGAAGAGGGAGCCAACGCCAGCTTTATAGGCCAAATAGCCATGGCTCAGCTCTGACTTCTGCCAACCATTACCAGAACTGGAATAGTTTCCAGGTATATAACACTGTCTAGGTGTCCTTCTAGCCCTTTTTAGGCTGGCTCATGCTTGATGCACTCATTTTATCTCTTAAATCTACTCCCAGTTCTAGTTCTGATCATGGAATTAGATACAAATCAGCTTAAATGTTTGCTTCAAGGCAAATTCTTTAATGATAAATTAAAAAAGAGATAGATAAGTTTGCTGTCTAATTTCTTTTCTGTGGTTCACAATATCCCAATATTAATATTCCTTAAAACACATTAGTCATTAATATGATAACTGGAAGAGAAGACAACAAATATACTTATTATATCAATAGTTTTAAGATCTGTATTCTAAAGGTGGGTTCTGGTAAAACCTTCTTACTGGGACAAGAACTGGAGAGACGAAGTATTTTAGATGTTTATTAATGTTTTATTATAATTTTTTTTTGAGTTTTTGCAGAACCAGGGATTGAACTCAGGCCCTTGTGCTTGCCAGGGAAGCACTTATTCTACTGAGCCATCTCCCCAGCCCCTTATAATTTTTAATTTTGTTTTTAAATCTTGGCCACATAAAAATTGAGCACTTTTATGAGGCACTATACAATGCTTCATATTTATGATATAATGGTCAAATAAGGGTAAATTATATCTATTTCTTTAGTTACCATTTTATGGTAAAAACAAAATATTTCCTAGTAATCCTCTTTAAGTACAGTACATTCTTGTTATCTTTATTCACCTTAGTATGCAGTGGATCACCAGACTTACTTCTCTTGTCCTACCATAACCTAGAACCCACTGATCAGTCTTTCTCCAGCCTTCCTTCTTCTCAGATTCTGGTACCTATTACCACCCGCAGCCTCTCTATGATCAACTGTCAGATTCTACATCTGAATGTGACTGTGTAATGCTTGTCTTCCCGTCTCTGGATAATTTCACTTAGCATAATAACCTCTAGTTTAATCCACATTGTCACTAATCACAAAATATCACCTTTCATATGGATCAATAGTGTTCAGTAGTAAAGCACATATTTCCTTTATCAATTCATCATTTGATAGATTATGTTAATTTCATTTCTTGGCTATTATGACTAGCAATACAATAAACCTGGAAAGGCAGAGTCTCTTCCACCTGCTGATTTTATTTTCTTTGGGTATGTATCCAGGAGTGGGATTGTCATATCAATGGTAGTTGTATCTTTAATTTTTTCAGGAAGTTCTGTACTATTTTTGTAATGGCTGTGTTAATTTAAATTTTTATCAATAGTATTTAAGTGTTCCCTTTTGTCTACTTTCCCATCAGCATTTATTATCTTTGTCTTCTTTATGACAGTGGTTATAATTAAAATGAGGTGATATTTTACTGTGGTTTTGATTTTATTTCCTGGAAACTATAGATAATGAGCATTTTAAAATGTATTTCTTGACCATTGTACATCTTTTTTGAGATGTGGCTATTTTTTGTTTTTTATTTTATATTTTACTTTAAAGGAAAAAAAAACAATAAAAGTGATACAGGATTTCAAAGTAATGACTATTTAGATCAATGACCCTTTTTCTTTATTTATTTGTCTGCTTGTTCATTTTTGTCTTCAGTTCTTTGGATACCTTATATAATCTGAATATTAACTCTGTATCAAATTTATAGTTTGTAAATACGTTCTCCAAATATTCTGATTGTTCATTATCTTCATTGTTTCCTTTGGTGTGTAGAGATTTTTAGTTTAATCCTAATCCCCTGGTTTTACTTTTGTTGCCCATGCTTTAGGAGTCTTATCCAAATAATCTTGCCAGTTCTAATGGTATAATGTATTTCACTTATGTTTTTCTCCAATATCTTCAGTTTTAGTAAGTTTTTTTGTTTTGTTTTGTTTTGTTTTTTTTTTTTTTTTTGCAGAACTGAGCATTGAACTCAGGCTCTTGCACTTTCCAGGAAAGTGCTTATCCCACTGAGCCATCTCCCTAGCCCCCTTAGTTAAAATTTAGCACACATTACTCTGATCTCTATAATCGAAAGACAGGGAGCCCTGTTTCATCCTTCTGCATGTGGATATATAAATTTCCCAGCACTTGCAGAACTGACAGCCCTTTCTTCAGTGCATGTTCTTGGTATCTCTGTAAAAGATGAGTTAGCTGTGTATAAGGTAAGTTATATTTCTGCTGCTGATGTCTAATTAAACTCCATTATAATCTAAGAGCAGATGTTATGATGATTTCAATTCTTTTCTATTTGTTAGTGTACATTTTATGGGCATAATGTGGTTTATCTTAATGAAGATTTTATATGGGTGTGAGAAAAATGTCACTTTTGCTATTGCTGGATGCCTACAGATCTGTCATTCAAACTTGAGAGACGATGCTGCCGGGATAACTATGTCCTCACTGAGTTTCTGCTTATTCAACCTGTCCACTGACTGGATGTCCACGCCATCTAAAAACAGTGTAGCTATACCTGCTTTCATTTGATCAGTGCTAGGGCCGGGAAGATGGCTCAGTGGAATAAGCGCTTCCCTGGCAAGTGGAAGGGCCTGAGTTCGATCCCCGGTTCTGCCAAAAAAAAAGACATCATTTAGCAGGGGAGATGGCTCAGTGGAATAAGCACTTCCTTGACAAATGCAAGGGCCTGAGTTCAATCCCCGGTTCCGCAAAAAAAAAAAAAAAAAAAAAAGTATCATTTGATCAGTGCTCACATGGTGTACTTTCTCCATAATTTATCTTTAATTTTTATGCGATTTTTTTTGAATAAAGATGATATAGGGCTGGGGAGATAGTTCAGCAGCATAAGCATCTGTCTGGCAAGCGCAAGGTCCTGTGTTACAAAAACAGAGAGAAAGAAAGAAGAAAGAAAGAAAGAAAGAAAGAAAGAAAGAAAGAAAGAAAGAAAGAAAGAAAGAAAGAAAGAAAGAAAGGAAGAGAGAGAGAGAGAGATAAAAGAGAAGAAAAGGGAGAAAGAAGGAAAGAAAGAAGATAGAAAGAGAGAGAGAGAAAAACACCAAAGATTTACATAACAAAGAGTTCAATTCTGTTTTTTTTTTAATCTACTCCAACAATCTCTCTTTTAAGTGATACATGTGGTCTATTTTTTTTTTTTTTTTTTTTTTTTTTTTTTTTTTTTTTTTTTTTTTTTTTTTTTTTTTTTTTTTTGTCTTTTTGAGACAGGGTCTCGCAATGCAGTTCAGGCTGGCCTTAAGCTCACTTTGTAGCTCAGGCTGGTCTTGAACTCACAACAATCCTCCTGCCTCAGCCTCCCGAGTGCTGGGATTACAGGCATGCGCCACCACGCCCGGCTTCATGTGGTCTATTAATGCTTAAAGTTGGACATAATTCTTATCTTTGTTTACCTCATCAGACTTCATTCAGGATTTTTTCCCTTGTCATTGATTTTCTGACATTTAACATGTAGTGATTATTGGTTTTATTTGTCTTATTCTTACAGTTTTATGTTTTGGTTTTGGGTGTTTTCTGGGTTTCCTGGATATGTGTTTTTGTTTTTCTGTTGCAGCTGTTTGGTATCTTGAAATTTGGATTCACAGAAACTGGAGAAATTGTCATAATTTCTGCTTCAAATATTTCTCTTTTTCCTTCTATCATCCCCAATGTGGCCCAAGTCCTGTAGCTGTTGCCTGGCTTTTGAGATATCTTGTTCTCTTGCTTTCCTTCCTTTCTCTTTGTTTTTCAGCATCAGAAATTTTGACCAAGATATTCTCAAGTTGAGTGGTGGCTTGGATTTGTTTTTTTGCTTTGTTTTGTTTTATGCCAGCTGTGCTTAGTCTACTAACACATCCATCAGAGTCACGCATCATTTCTGCTAGGGTTTGCATTTTTGTTCGTTTTTGTTTTGTTCGTGTTTGTTGTTTTGTTTGCTTCTGCTTTTATGTGTAGAATTTTTGTTCTTTTATGGTATTTTCATCTCTAACTACATCATACAACTTTCCTCATAGTGTCTACATTGTTCATTGGACTCCTTAGCATATGGGTCATTATTCCTTTACAGTCTTAGTCTGATTATTCTATCAGTTCCTGTGAAGTTCATTTCTAGCTTGTCTCTTCCAATGTTTTTCTTTTGCCTTTTAGTATTGTTGCCATAAGGCATTTTGATAGCTAGATAAGATGTACTGAGTTAAAAATGATATAAATAAACCTATATAAATATGGTGGTAAGATATAAAAGGAGCATTCTATAGTTCAATAATTAATCTCTCTAAACCTTTTAAAATGAGTCCAGACTTTTACTTCACCAATATTTCTTAGTTGTTCCACCTTACATACAACAGAAGGTATTTCCTTTCTCTTCAGGTCAGTTGTGCTTTTTTTTGGTTTTTAAGGGAATACAAAATATTAATAAAAATTTAGAAATAATACAAAATTTCACTAAACAAAATAACATGGATTTCACAGTAGTTGTTGTATTTCATAGTCTTTAACTTAGTTCAGTTCTGCTTCAATAAAACTCGGTCAAGTTAAATTG
>PVKA01055255.1:0-10399 GCA_004027165.1 Ctenomys sociabilis
TAGGTAAAGAAGAAGTTAAATTATCACTATTTGCAGATGACATGATACTTTACTTGGAAGACCCAAAAAATTTCACCAAGAAATTATGAGAAATGATATTGAAATCCATAGCAGGATACAAAATCAATACTCAGAAGTCAATAGCATTCCTCTACACAGATAACAAGCACACTGAAAGGGAAATAATAGAAAAAATACCTTTTACAGTAGCACTATGGAAAATGAAACACCTTGGGATTCACTTAACCAAGGAAGTCAAAGGTCTTTTCACGGAAAATTACAACACCCTACGAAAAAAGATTATAGAGGATTTCAGAAAATGGAAAGATATTCCATGCTCCTGGATAGGAAGAACCAACATTGTGAAGATGGCTATACTCCCAAAACTGCTATACCGATTTAATGATATCCCTATGAAAGTGCTACCAACATACCTCCCAGACATAGAGAAATGAATCCTACAATTTATTTGGAACCACAAGCGACCTAGAATAGCAAAGGCAATCTTGGTGTATAAAGACAAGGCAGGAGGCATCACAATTCCTGATTTGAAATTATACTACAAAGCATGTGATAAAATCACCATGGTATTGGCAACAAAATAGACCTGAGCATCAGTGGAATAGATTAGAAGACACAGAGCTATCTACAAAAACACTCAGCCATCTGATCTTCGACAAAGGGGCTACACAAGCCTACTGGAAGAAAGATAGCCTCTTTAACAGATGGTGCTGGAAAACATGGCTTTCTACATGCTGAAAAGTAAAACTTGACCCAGCTCTATCACCATGCACTAAGGTAAAGTCAAAATGGATTTAAGATCTAAACATTAAAACAGAAACACTCAATCTCCTGGAAGAGAAAGTAGGAGGAACTCTTGAAGACATAGGGGTAGGTAAAGAGTTCATGAACAAACATGTATTCACACTGGAAGCACTTGAAAGCATCAACAACTGGGATCAACTCTTTTTGAGGAAGTTCTCCACATCAAAAGAAATTGTCAGCAGAGTGAAAAGACAACCCACAAATTTTGAAAAAATCCTAACTAACAAGCAATCAGCCAGAGGACTACTGTCTAGAATATATAAAGAACTAAGATAAAACAGGGCCGTCAAATTTAAAGACTCAATTCAGAAATGGGCATCTGAGATGAATACACACTTCTCAGAGGCTGAAATTAAAGAAGTGAATAAATATATGAAAGTATGCTCCACATCTCTAGTCATTCGTGAAATGCAAATAAAAGCAACACTGAGATATCATCTCACTCCAGAAAGAATGGCTATCATAAGGAAATCAACCAAGAACAAATGTTGGAGAGGTTGTGGGGAAAAGGGAACGCTTCTCCACTGCTGGTGGGAATGTAGACTGGTACAACCATTGCGGAGGTCAGGCTGGAGACTCCTCAAAAGAGCAGGAGTAGAAATCCCATTCAAGCCAGCTATCCCCCTACTGGGAATTTTCTCAAAGGAACTGAAAACATTGTATCATAGTGATATATGTGTCCCCATGTTTATAGCAGCGCAATGTGTGATAGCAAAATCTTGGAAACAACCAAGATGTTCCATCACATGAGGAATGGTTGAAAAAGATATTTTATTTCTATATAATGGAGTATTACTCAGCTGTTAAGAATGATAAGTTGGAAGCATTTTTACTGAAGTGGATGCCACTTGAACATATACTCAGAAGTGAAATAAACCAGGCACACATGTGTAAATATCGTATAGTATCCGTATTATAAATCGCGAAAAGCAGAAATACAAAAGGAAACATACAAGAACAACTAAAATCAATTGAGTCTGATAAGACAAAGTAAATGGCATATACTGCAGGATACTAATCAGCTTTTCTTCTGGATGGTTAACAACCTATGTTCACAAATCAAAGTTGGAGAAATAGAAGAGCTATAAGGCCAGCCAACATTTTGGCCCTAGCCTTACAAGGTCAGCGAAGACTGAGGACATACGTGAACCTATACTGCAACATCATGAAACTCAGGTGAGCTCCAAATTTTCTGAAGAAGGATATTATGGAGTCACAGAGGAAAGAGACTGAAGCGCTACAGTGCCTGGGGAGAGTCACATGGAGAGAAAACTTTCTCTCACTCTCTCACAGAGAGCAAACTGGTCAAGCATTGGCGGTGACTCATCCACATGGATGAGACAGACAAAGGATTTACAGAATAAGGTATAGGACTACAAGATAAACCCTGAGGGGACTTCACTGACCACATAAGAAACATAAAGTACATGTATTGGTATATAAGTCTTGCTCTATCTAGGTCTTAACCATCCAGCTGAAAAGTATAAAAATGAATTATAGACCGCGGGGCCACAATAATAAGTTGAGCTGGAAATGGCTATGGTCAAGAACATCTTCAGATAACTCACTATTATTGTGGAATGCTGGACTGTGTTGGATTGTGTTGTCGAGTTCAAGTACCTAAGTTAGTTGGATGATAATGAAGTGCCCATCTCTGATAGGTGTAGAGCAAGGAAGGGGTATAGAGTGGAAGAAGCATGATGTGTGTGTATGGAGAGTACAGTTGGGTTGATAATGCTGTGCTTCTACATAATTGTATGAGGGCCAAGATTTGCACTAATGGTGGTTGGGCAGGATATTATGTTGGCTTCTAATACTATGGACAACCGCTAGGAAAATAACAAGGTAGAAAGTATTAAGTATTGAATCTTTGATGTAATTCAGGTATAAAAAATAGGATACGCAAAGTGGCACAATCTCTTAATTTACTGATAAGAGGCATACAGTATAATAATATCATGTATACACATTTTATGATACCAAAATATTATGAAAATGTTTTGCAATGCATTAATTTGTGAAATCCATCTTGTCAAGGTATCTTAAACTGTCTCATCTATTTTTGTACTTCAATACAACAAAAGTAAAATAAAAAAAAGAATGGCTGATTAACAATGGTTGATATAATGTCTATTTTTATCATCAAATCTGTAGGTTAGATGAACAGATAAAGTTATGTAAGATTGAACAGACTGAATATTACTTTCAAGGAATTGTAAAATTTTGTTTTTACCTTTTGTAAAAAGTGTATTTTAGAGAGTATAATCAGGGCTGATATGACTTTAGAAATGGTATGCATTTAAAACACCAAGATGACAGGTATTCAAGCATGGCTTTTCTGTTACACATTGCTGTCCTCCATGTAGTTTCTTAGTTCCAATATATCAGCATGCAGTTAGTCAAGAGAAAGCTCTACACATTAATTGCTATTTTAAAAGTACTATTGAAAATTCATAGTATGACCACGTCAGCCATCTTGGATATATACTTGCAAGTTTTACCCCTACATTTTCTCCTTTCTCTCCTCTTTGTGGTTTAATCCTTAAATTCCATTTTTTTCTCTTTTGCTGTATCTTTTACACCTTTGCTTTATTTCTTTTTTGTCTTTCCTGAGCAGTTATGTATGACTTTGTATAATCACAGACTTTGTCTGATCTTTGGTTTCTTTATATATAAGAAATTTATCTTTTCTGACTTATAGAATTCTCACAGAGAGATTGGATGTAAAATTGCTTTGTAAATTCCATCTCAAAACTAATTGATTATTTAAGACATATTATAATAAATTCACAATTTGCATGTTAAAAAAGACCACAATCTTTTAAAAAAAATTATTTATTTATTTATTTACTTATTTATTTGATTGAAGAACAAGTAGCAGTGAGAGAGTTTTAAATCAAATTAGTACGATAGATTCACAAGACCACAAATTTAACAGGAGACCTTAACACCCCCTTATCTCCAAAAGATAGGTCAACCAGACAAAAAGTCAGCAAAGTAGTAGCAGAACTGAAATACAGCTTGGAACAAATGGACTTTGTGGACATATACAGAATGTTACACCCAACTACAGCTGAATGAACATTTTTTTCAGGTGCACACTGGTTATTTTCTAAAATAGACCACATAATAGTCCATGGGTCATACTTAAGTTCGCACAAGAAAATAGAAATTATCCCATGCATATTATCTGACCACAGTGCAATAAAATAGGAAATAAATGAAAAAAGAAACCAGAAAACCCTGCTAAGTGAATGGAAATTAGACAACACCATACTCAAAAATCAATGGGTCACAGATGAAGTTAAATAAGAAATACAACAATATGTACAATTCAATGAAAAGTCAACCACAATGTATCAGAATTTATGGGATGCGATGAAAGAAATTCTCACAGGGAAAATTATAGCTTTGAAGTTACACATTAAGAAAACAGAATGGGAACAAATAAATATCCTAATGTTTCATATCCGACATCTAGAAAAGGAAGAGCAAATAAAACCCAGAGCCTAAAGATGGGAAGAAATCATGAAGATTATAGCAGAAATTAATTTAATTGAGATGAAGAAAACAGTTCAAAGAATCAACGAATGAAAAAGCTGGTTCTTTGAAAAACCAAATAAAATCCTCATTAAGAAAAAGGAAGAAAAAATTCAAATACAAGCAATAAGGAATGAAAAGTGAGAAATCACCACAAACCCAGTGAAATTTCAGAAGATTATTGATAGCTACTTCAGCAATCTTTACGCTTACAGAATAGAAGACACAGAAGAGATGGGCAGATTCTTAGAAAGGCAGAAATCACCAAAACTGAATCAAAAAGATAGAACAACTCTCAAAAAGCCAATAACAGTGAACTAAATACAAAACGTAATAAAAAGGCCACAGACAAAGAAAAGTCCAGGTCCTGATGGATTCACAGCTGAATTCTACAAAAAATTTATAGAAGACATAAACCATACACTCTGCAAACTCTGCAATGAAATTGTAAAAGAATAAGTCCTCCCAAAATCGTGTGGAGGCCCGTATTAAACTGATTCCAAAACCAGGGAAAGACACAACTAAAAAACAGAACTACAGGCCAATCATCCTCATGAACATAGAAGCAAAAATCCTCCATAAAATCCTAGCAAATAGAATACAGTAAATTATCTAGAAGATCATATACCATGACCAGGTTGGATTCATCCCAGGAAAGTAAAGATGGCTCAATATTTGAAAATCTATCAATGTAATACAGTATATTAATAGACTGCAGTCTAAAAACCACATGACCATCTCTGTTTTTTTTTTTTTTTTTGGTGGAACCGGGGATTGAACTCAGGCCCTTGCGCTTGCCAGGGAACTGCTTATTCCACTGAGCCATCTCCCCGGCCCATGACCATCTCTATTGATGCAGAAAAAGCTTTTGAAAAAATCCACAGTTCATTCATGTTCAAAACCGTACAGAAAATTGGAATAGAAGGCTTCTATATCAATTTGATAAAAGCCATCTATGACAACCTAATGGCTAATATAATTCTCAATGGGGGAAAAACTGAAATTTTTTACTCTGAGACCTGGTACAAGACATGGATGTCCTCTACCACCCCTCCTATTCAATATAATTTTGGAATCATTAGCTAGAGCCCTTAGACAAGAGGGAGAAATAAAATAAATAAGAATAAAGAAGTTAAATTATCACTATTTGCAGAAGACATGATACTTTACTTGGAAGACCCAAAAAATTCCACCAAGAAGCAACTAGAATGATAGAGAAATGCAGTAGCATAGCAGAATACAAAGTCTTTACTCAAGAGTCAATAGCATTCCTCTACATATATAATAAACACACTGAGAGGGAAACTATAGAAATAGTACCTTTTACAATAACACCACAGAAAATGAAATACCTTGGAATTCACTTAACCAAGGAAGTCAAAGATCTTTTCATGGAAAATTATGGCACCCTAAACAAAGAGATCATAGAGGATTTCAGAAAATGGAAAGATATGCCCTGCTTCTGGATGGGAAGAACCAATATTGTGATATTGGTCATACTCTCAAAATTGTTGTAAAGGTTTAATGCAGTCCTTATCAAACTGCCACCTACATACCTCCTAGACCTAGAGAAATCATTCCTAAAATTTATTTGGATCCAGAAAGACCTAGAATAGAGCAAAGACAATCTTGGCAGGAGGTCTCACAGTTCTTAACTTGAAATTATACTGCAAAGCCACTGTGATAAAATCAACATGGTATTGGCAACAAAATAGACCTGAGGATCAGTGGAATAGATAAGATGAAGAGGCCTCTGCGAAGACACTCAGCCATCTGATCTTAGACAAAGGGCCTAAACATGCTTAGAAGAAGATATAAAGAAATAAAATACGTTATGACTCCTAAATTTAAAGACCCAATCCAGAAATGGGCATCTGAAATGAATACACAGTTCTCAGAGGACAAAATTAAAGAAGGGAATACATATATGAAAAAATGCTCCACATTTGCCATCCATGAAGTGCAAGCTAGAACAGTAGGTAGATACCATCTCACTCCAGAATGAATGGCTATCATAGAGAATTCAACAAACAACAAATGTTGGAGAGGTTGTGGGGAAAAGGATACACTTCTCCACTGCTAGTGGTAATGTAGTTTGGTGCAAACATTGTGGAGATCAGTATGGAGACCTGTCAGAAAAGTAGGACTGCCAATTCTATTCAAGTAGGCTATCCCCCTACTGGGGATAGAGTTTCCCAGAGGAACTGAAAATATTATGTCATAGTGATATATGTGTACCTATGTTTATAGCAGCACAATTTGTGATAGCCAAACATTGGAAACAGCCAACATGCCCATTACATGAGGAATGGAGAAAAAGATGTGGTATTTCTATAAAACGGAGTATTACTCAGCTATAAAGAATACAAAACTTGAAATATATATATATATATATATATATATATATATATATATATATATATAGATATATATCCATAGATATATATCTATATAGATATATATCTATATATATATCTTATTTTTTATTTTATTGAAGTACAAATATGAATCAGACACCTTAACAAGACAGATTCGATAAATTAATACATTGCAAACTGTTTTCATATTGCTTTCGTATCGTACAAGGTGCATACATGCCATTATACTTACAGACATTATTATAGCAGATGTCTCTTATCAGTAAACTAAGAGTGTAGCTGCTTACTTATCTTATTTTTTATACCTGAATTATATCAAAAATTCAATAATTATTTTCCTTGTGGATGACCATAGTACTAGAAGCCAACATAATATCCTGTCCACCCCCATTAGTGCAGATCTTGCCTCTCATAGGATTATGTAGAAGCACAGTGTTATCTATCCCAACTGTACTGTCTGTACACACACATCATGATTTTTTCTTTCTACACCCCTTCCTTTGTCTACACCTGTCAAAGGTGGGCACTCTATTGTCATTCAACTAACTTAAGTGCTTGAACTCAACAACACAATCCAACACAGTCCAGCATTCCACAACACTAGTGAGTTATTCAAAGAAGTTGTCGACTGTAGCCATTTACAGCTCAGCTTAATATTATGGCCCCACAATGTATGCTTCATTTTTATACTTTTCTGCTGGATGGTTAAAACCTAGATAGAGCAAGAATTATATGCGAATACATGAGCTTTATGTTTCTTTTATTTTTAATTATTTTTATTTTGTTGAAATACAAACGTCAATCAGAAAGTTTCAAGACATCTTAACCATATAGATTCGATGAATTAATACATTACAAACTGTTTTCATAACGTTTTGGTATTGTACAAGGTGCATACATGATATTATGTTAACAGATATTATTTTAGCAGATATCTCTTATCAGTGAATTAAGAGTGTAGCTGCTTACTTATCTTATTTTTTTATACCTGAAGTATATCAAAAATTCAATAATTATTTACCTAGTGGATGACCATAGTACTAGAAGCCGACATAATATCCTGTCCAACCACCATTAGTGCAGATCTTGCCTCTCATAGAATTATGTAGAAGCACAGCATTATCTATCCCAACTGTACTGTCTATACACACACATCATGATTCTTCATTTCTATGTCCCTTCCTTTGTCTACACCTGTCAAAGGTGGGCACTCCATTGTCATTTAACGAACTTAGGTGCTCGAACTCAACAATGCCATCCAGCACATTTCAGCATTCCGCTACAATAGTGAGTTATTCAAAGAAGTTGTCGACCATAGCCATTACAGCTCAGCTTAGTATTATGGCCCCATAATGTATACTTCATTTTTATACTTTTCTGCTGGATGGTTAAGACCTAGATAGGGCAAGACTTATATACCAACACATGTACTTTATGTTTCTTATGTGGTCAGTGAAGTCCCCTCAGGGTTTATCTTGTAGTCCTATACCTTATTCTGTAGATCCTTTGTCTGTATGATCCATGTGGATGAGTCACGGCCAATGCTTGACCAGTTTGCTCTCCGTGAGAGCTTGAGAGATCGTTTTCTCTCCATGTGACTCTCCCCAGGCACACTATAGAACTTCAAACAGTTTGACAGAATAGTTTTGCATTTTTTGGCTATAACTTCCTCTATTTTAGGGCAGGGACATCTATGTTTGTTAAGGAAGTGTTTTTTGGAGGTATCTTGCTGCCCTATTTTGTCATATTTCTATTGCTTTTGTGCTGCAAATTAGAGAGAAGTTAGGTTAAGACAGAGTAAATACAGAGACAAATTGGATATTGACATACCATAAGAACCAATAGGGTTGGGACTATAGCTCAGTGGCACGAGTGTTTGCCTGGCAAGCACAAAGTCCTGATTTAGCCTCTTGATATTAAAAAAAAAGAAGAACCAAGAAAATATACCAGTCTCCAGCCTTAGCAATAGGAAGAGAGATCTATAATAATGAGAGAGGCAGAAAGACCAACAAAATGACAATAGACAGTGGATACTAAATTTATTAACTAGGATCATTGATAATAGAAAAAAGTTCAGCAATAACTGCATTTCTTCAACTGAATATAAAAAACATAAAGCTGAATTTTAATAATGAAAAAATGAAGTAATGGGGACAGGGAAAGTTAAAGAGGTAAAATTTGCCAAGAATGATGTGGTGGCTTGCCAACTGACGATCAACTTGTAACGCCAGCTGAACTGAAGCAGAGTGGCTCTGGGTGTGGGAGGCCCATCTAAGGATTGTTGCTGGCAGCATAACCGTCTGTTGGAAGCTGCTTGATGGCTTTGTGGTTGATGTTGGTTCTCCTGGAGAGCCTTGCCATACTGGTTTTCCCGAGGACCTTTCTTGTTCTTATTGTTGAAGGAGCCCTGGATCTTTTGTCAATGGGAGTGGTTACCACTCAGTTTGAACTCTGGTCCTCACCTTGAGCATCCCTTCCTGGCTCCAGAGGGAAAATGTTGCACTGCTCAGTTTTGTGAAGAAGCTTTTCCTATTGGCTTTCCTGATAGAAGATTGGCTGTACTCATCATCAGAGAAGCTTGGGATCTCACTGTTACTGAAGATGGCTGTGGAACCTTTCAGGGAGCTGATTCTTACCCTTAGCACCACTTCCTGGCTCCAGTGCAGATCCCTCAGCCTGCTGGCACAGATCCTTCATCCCACTAGCACAGACTTTTTAGCTTCCACCACTGACCTTTGGGCCTTCCCAGCCCCAATCCATGAAACAGGCCTCCATGAGGCATTGTCGTGGGCTGTTGGCCTCCAGTTGGACTTGTGGGGAGGGAGCATTGTTACGAATTCTGGGTCTTCTGCTGAACATTACTGTGGGATCCAGACACTCAGCTGGATTCTGTGATTACACTAAGTGTGTGGACACATTTCCTTTACTCTTTTTTTTGGCAAGCTCAGCCCACCCTGGGGGTATGGCTGACATGGCATGTGGTTCCAGAAATGGAATGTCGATCCCTGCACACTGTACTAAGCCTGAACTTTAGACCATTGAACTAACTCGCTAGCTGCTCCCACACTCTTTTTACATGACTTTGTGTGACTATTATAAAATAATCATATAATTGAATTTCTTGTATGGTATTATTTCCTCTTGAAAAACTCCAACCTGCAACGAAGTTAATGAGGAAACTTTTTTTTTTAACTTTTATTTTATTTTATTTTTATTTTATTTTTTTATTTTTTGGACTGTGTCTTTGAATTTCTTTTCCATTTATTTTTATTTTATTAAAATACAATGTCAATCAGACAGTTTCAAGACACCTTAACCATACAGAGTCAATGAATTAATATATTGCAAACTGTTTTCATAACGTTTTGGTATTGTACAAGGTGCATACATGATATTATATTTACAGGTTTTTTCATAGCTGAATTATATCAAAAATTCAATAATTATTTACCTAGTAGATGACCATAGCACTAAAAGCCGACATAATATCCTGTCCAACCACCATTAGTGCAGATCTTGCCTCTCATAGAATTATGTAGAAGCACAGTGTTATCTATCCCAACTGTACTGTCTATACACACACATCCTGATTTTTTCTTTCTACAACCCTTCCTTTGTCTACACCTGTCAAAAGTGGGGACTCCATTGACATTCAA
>PVKA01055256.1:0-10399 GCA_004027165.1 Ctenomys sociabilis
GTAAAAGATACGTGATTTTCTGTAGATTGTATATTTTAGTTAGAAAAGGAGACAAATAATATACTATAATAATTTGATAAAATGTTTAAATAATTGCCATTTATTGTAATAAAGATGTAAAGCAACCCAGTGTTGCATTAAATGCCTAAATATAAATTTTATGAATGACAGAAATCACAAATAAAAACAAATGAGAATAAATAAAGCGGAATTATATAAATTTCATACATTCTCAGTATACCTACTGAAATTTAAGTTCCTAAAGTTTTACTTAGTTGATTTGTGTTATATAATATGGAAGCCCTATAATTTTCCACTGTTTCCTTCTTTCTAGGACCTTTCTTAGTTCCACAAACATAAGAAAATTGTTTTTATTTAACAAACTTTTCTTAATAGATGTGTGAAATTATTCAAACGGTAGAATTCCTCGAAAAACCTACATAATAATTTGACATGAAATTTTAATGAAAATTTAGCAAAGAAGCATAAATGTAGGTCTCCAGAAAATTGATCCATTTTCCAAACTGGCTTGATATCAATTAGAAATTTTGTTAGTCTATCAATCTGCTCAAAGTAAATTTTTAATTAGCAAGTGTTTAAGGTAAATTTGGTGTGGCTTTCAAATATCAAAGAGAAGGCAAAAAATGAATAGATATCCATTTGTGCATGCAACTGTAAATGGAGAGTATCTCTTATATATTATAGAAGGAACACTGCTTCATTTTAGTCTCTCCATCAACTGAAAAGCAGTGCTTAGCAAGTTCCTGGCAATCATTCAACTGATAGTATTGATGTTTTGCAATTCATGGTTCTCAGGCATGAGAGGATATTTAGAAATATTGCACTCAGTCTTTTTTCATAAGGATTGTCAGTCTAGACTGGGCATAGGTCATGACAATAGGGGATAAATCATTGTACAAGAATGAATAATAAAATTAGACAGCAGTATAAAGAATGGCTATAAACACTTAGTACAAAGTGATGTAGGAGATACTCTATAAGGTCCAAGAAAATTCATAGTTCTTGGCTGATAATTCGTTACAGTCTTGTGTCAAGCATTTATTATCTAAAATTGTTTGCAAATACGTATATTATTTTTGTCCTTTAAAAATAGAAGGGATTGATTGCAATAACAGTTACTGGCTTGATGTAGTAAATAGTAGACATTTTGCTATAGCACTGAGTCTTCATGAAATGTCTGTACTTACTTGACTATTTTTCTGATTTGTACAGAGAAAATACAAGGGAATTTATTTCTCAGCATTATTCATGTTTCTTTTTATTATCTTTACTTGATTATCTGGAATTCTGGAAATGGTATTTTATGTGATTGACCAAGTATTCCTCTTCTTTATTTTGGCATTACACTGTATAATGTATTTGTTTTTTTATTTTTATTTTTCTTAATGTATTCTTCATTTTAATGAGAAAAAAATAAAAAAGCAATGAAACAGTTTCCAAATGGGTTAGTAGGACAATCACAATAATTAATACTTTGCATAATGTTGTCTTCATAGTAGTTATTCAGAAGACAAGATGTAGACATGACATCTTCTCTAAACACTATTAATACAAACTTTTCTTCTTTTTTATGATGTTTTATAATGTATTTGAAAGGAACTTAAAAACAAGCTCCATGAGGTAGAGAATTCCAAATTGCACCAGATTTCTAAACAAAGGGTGTGAATTCTCTTTTATGAGGGTGTCTCTGATGGAAATATAAGTCAAAATTATAGAATAATCCTCATATTCCTTACATATAAACTCCAAAACGCATCTTCTTTCCAGAAATCTCAGATTTATATGTCTGCAGAAATTTTTTCCAATCTAAAATATATCCAGGTTTATTAAATATACTTTTCATAAACAATCCTGGTATTTCATGCAGGACATGGGCACACAACTGTTAACCATACACCATGACTTTCAAACTCCTTCCTTGGATGGGCTTCCAAAAATCAGAAAGCCACCATAAAATCCCATGAAGCCTTCATTTGATGCTCTGAGGAGGGGAATTCTAGCTTGAGGACTGACATTTCACATTTAGCATGCTGTTTAACATCTTTTTGCAAGCCAACCATGACTTTCAGGAAATGAAAATGCAGAATTATCAAGCTAAAGTGCCACAGTCTAGTAAAGGAAATCATTCTTCCTGTGGGGCCCCACCTCAGCAGAATTGTGTCAAGTCCAGATTGCCTGAGAGACTCATAACATAAATTGTTGGGAGTTGTGTCCCAATAAGCCATGGCTTGAGTGAGTTAAGTTTATGTTCATGGCAAAGAAGGAAAGGAGGGCATGCAATGAACTGGGAGTTTGTCCATACCACAAGTCCTTTATGCCACAGTGGCCACATGGGTCAATTTCAGGGAATCTCTCCACCTGGGAGCCAAGAGAGTCATTTCTGCTAATCTATGGAAGTAGGCAGTTGATGTTTAATTTTTTCCTGTCCTTTTTAATGTCTTGTACATTTTTCCTTTGTGTGTGTGTGTGTATGTGTAATTGGGGATTGAACACAGGACCTTGCATTTGCAAGGCAAGTGCTTATTTTACTCAGCCATCTCCCTGCCACCCCCACTTTTTTTTTTTACCATTCTTGCATACTTATATCTGTTAATCTAAACAACTAATCTGAAAGCAACATTATGCAATACAGCAAACATTGTCAAATTCCTATTGTTTTGTTTGCAGTTCTGTATTGTTTCTAATGTTTTGTCTTGCTTTACTATATTGTATTCTCATTAGTTTATGAAGAAAAAAACCCTACAATGGATAGGTGCTTGCTCCACATTAATCCAGCTTTAGAGACATTGTAGTAAAGCTTATGTTCCTTTCCTAAAACAACAATGTAGCTCAGAAACTTGAAACAAACATATTTTTATAAAACTTAATAATGAATAGTATTTTGAACTCCACAGTCACCAGACGTATAGTTATAATAAATGCAACCCACTTTTCTTGGCATTTACAACCCTCTGTATTCTGTGCCAGTTCTATCCGGGCTGCTCCATTTCCTGTAGTGTTATCCCATCTACAGTGTCAGTATTCCCCTTTTTCCTTTTGAGCACCTTCTCTCCTTTCTTTTTTAAATATTTATTTATTTACTCATTCATTCAGTATTTTAGGGAAGGGTCTACAGGGTGTTCAGAGACTACTAGATCGGATTCATAGTGATTCCCCTGTGTACAGTCTCCCAATTGCTGAGATTACAGATGTGTACCATGCTCAGTCTGAATTGCCATCTCAGCATGCTCCAGGGGTGGGGCCGGGATGGCAGTCTTGGGGATCGAACCCCTGGCCCCTGTGCCTGCTTACAGATGCTTTAATCTACTGAGCTATTTGGCTGGACCTTCTCTCCCTTCTTCTTCTTCTTTTTTTTTTTTTTTTCTTTCTCTCCCTTTTTTAAAAGGCCCTTTTTAGGCTTGGACTCTGGCGTTAGCTGAGCTAGCTCAGGAGACAACCTTGGCAATCTTCTCTAATTCACAATCAGACATAAATAAAATCTCTGCCAGACATGGCCTATTATAGATACAAAACTACCCACTATAGCCAAATAAATTCTTCATTTCTGGGAAAAGTAAAGCCAATTTGAAGCATTCTCTCAAGTTTACACTAAAGAAATACATGTCCTTCTTACAGGAGATGTTATTCTTTGATGGAGGAGGAACACATAAGAACAAATAGAATCTAGACATAGTTGACCACACGTGAGTTCGACCCTATGTCCAGATTTTTTTTTTGGCAGAACCAGGGATTGAACTTAGGCCCTTGCGCTTGCCAGAGAAGCTCTTACTCTACTGAGCCATATCCTCGGCCCTCATCTATGTCCAGATTCTTATTATGTGGTTTGCTACAGATTAGCTAACCTTCCCTAGCTTTTATGTGTGAATGGAGGACCCAAATATCAGTGGACATTATTTAGAAAAAGTACATATAGTTCCAAATTCATAATGTTTGGACTTATAATTTTTCAGTTAACAATGATAGAAAATCAGTTCAAGTTTTGAATCTGGATCTTTTCCAGGCCTGGCAATGGGTGGCACAATCATCTCCCAGGATGCAGGACAGTGGCATCAAGCCACAGCTCCCAATCATCTCATGACTTTGAGGACAAACTGCCAATACTCTCTGTACTGTATGTTATACATCTTTTCAACTTATGATATTTTCAAGTTATGATGAGTTTAGCAGTATATAATCTCATAGTGCGTCAAACAGCATCTATCTTGATCTATAAGAAAATACTACTTATTTGTTAAATGTATTTGTGGAGCTCCTAATAGGGATACACTGGTAAGTTAAAGCAGATACTGCCTCCAGCCTCCAATGAAAGAAATGCTAATAAATGAAGTAATGTTCCAGAAAGAATGAGGGAGCAGAGGAAGAAAGTTACCTAAGTGGATCAAAACATTCTACTACAGATAGTCACAGAGTCTGGGAGACACTTAAGTACTTCTGTATTCTTTAATAGTTCTATTGAAAACATCATTTGCATATCATAACATTCAGGTAGTTTCAGTATAATATTCAATGAATTTGAGCATATATACAGAGTTGTGGTAATATCAACAAATTTTAATTTTAGAGTATTTCAGTCATTAAAAAAATCCTTGTGCCATTTTCAGTCATTCATATGCTCCTCCCAGTCTTAGGGAGTTATTAATCTACTTTCTCTATATGTATATTTGTCATTAGCATTTCATAATTTGAATCATAAAATACATGCTATTTGTTTCTGGATCCTTGTTCTTAGCATAATACCTTGAAATTAACACTTTAAGCATGTGTGAGTACTTCATTATATTTTATTTTTAAATAGTGTTTCATTGTATGGGTTTCTAATTTTGCGTGTATGTTAGAAGGTGTTCAAAATGAAGAAGTGTAAATAGATGTTGAAAAGATAATTGCATAACCCCAGTACTTGGGAAGCTAAAAACAGAAGGATCACTACTAGTCCAATCTGTTCAGTGAGACCCTGTAGACACTGTACCAAATACATAAAAAAAATTTAAAAAGATAATTGTAAAATTAAAATGATTCCTTATAACAATCATTGTATAACATCTACGTGTCCCTCTCTTGTTGCTATGGCTACCCTTTGCCCTCAGTGAACTGCTCTCCCTCTGTAAAATCATCCTACCTTGGAGTGAGATGATTAAGAACTAAAAATTACAAATCATGAACTAAAAAATCTTTTCTTCTCCTAACCTGTGTTTCTTATTTTGTCTCAGCAATGACAGAAAACTAAGACAATAACCACTGATCTTGTTCATAAAATTGAAATTATTTAAAACCTTAGAGTTTTAAATGCTAAGAAAATTTGAATATGTAAAAGTTACATAATTTAACTTAAGAAGGTCATAAATGCTAAACACCTAGTGCTACTAAATACTTCTGTCCTAAACTTCTACCTAAATTTTTAACAAATTGCAAAAATCTTTTATAACCCTTACAGTTTGTCCAATGTTCTCCAGAGTAATTAGTATAATTACTAAAAACTATTTTATGAGTGAGCATATATTCATTAATCCATCCATTCCCAAGCATGGAAAAAATCATTCATACACTTGTATGTACAGATCAATGCCAAGACTGTTAAATTTCTTAGCCTTAATCCTTTTTTCAAAAGGGTACAATGGGCATTCCCAAAAGACATCTTTAGTTCTAATTTCTGGGAAGATAGAAGATTAAAACACAGTAACAAAACAGCTTCTGTTAGATTTGGAATCCAGATACTGGAATATAATAACTTGCATAGGGAAAGAAGGACAGAGGTGGATCTTTAGGATCCAGGGAGGATCTGATGGGAAAATTGGATCCTACAGAGAAATTAAAGGGACAGATGATCATGCAGAGAATGGAAGGGGCAACCTGTTCTTTCTCCCTGAATACTAGCTTCCTGACTCATAGTAAAGGACAGTTGAATGTATGGAGACATAGTGAAATGGGCATCTCCGGAAGTCTTCAAGGAACAATGAACCAGTGGAATCGATCAATAGATGCTGCCCATTATTGAAATAGCCAGTGAGTGACTCTAGATCAAGCAACTGCTATATCCAAAGAACAGAATACCTGATTGGTTGTCTTTCTAAGGAGGTGCCAGCTGAATCTGGGACTCATAACAACTATTAGTTGGCTTCATTTCAGGGCTTCCAATGTCAAACTCCCACGGTGAATGAGTGCAGGACAACCATGATCAGGGAGCCATTCATGTTAAGTAACCTAGACTCCTCCCATGAGCAGAAGTTAGGCTTATGATGATTATCATTGTTTGAAAATTACAAAACTCCTTTAATACTATTGCCAACTTATTGGTGATTTTTTCTTTATTTTAAGACAGGGTGTACAGTTGTACAAGGTCTTACTGCATAGATCGGACTTGTACTTATTCTCCTGTTTATAGCCTCCCAAGTGCTGGGATTACAGATGTGCACCACCACACTCAGTCCCCACTGCCATCTCAGCACTTATTGGTGATTACTCAACATGGACCAGAGCTTTGACTGAGTCCTTGACTAGCAGTGACAGAAGAGTCACACTTTAAATTGGAGACTGCCACAGAAGTGTAGTACCCAGAAATAACCATAGGTTTGAAATTGTAGAGAAATTACTTTCATTTGTTATTAATTCTTTTATTTCTTATTTAGTTTTGGAGGTTTTATTGGATTTTCTTGCTTTCTTTTAAGTATAAGTATTCTTTTTAAGGCTTTTTTGTTTTATTTTATTCTTGTTGATTTTTTTCTTCTTTCCTTCCCTCCTGTCTTCAGCAGTGTCCTGGGGCTTGGGGAATCTTTATTTGTCCTTTAGCCTTGTTTCTAATCACTTTTTCCTATCAGTTTATCTATTTTTCCTTTCTTCTTTTTAAATCGTCTCAACTTAGTTACTCATTTCTTATTTTTTACTCTCTATGTTATTTTTCTTCTCTTTTTACTTTATCTTATATCTTTCAGTTGTTTTGTCCTACATCTCCCTGATTATATAGACACCAATAAGTTCCACTGTAGCACTTCTCTTTTTTCCTTCTCATAACATAGAGTTTTAAGGTTTTAAATTTATGCTTGCATGTTTCAAGTACTAAACCCTAAGCCTTTATAGTATAGCCATAAAGCTTTGTTGATCATTTGATAGTTTATTCTAGAAAATTATTGCTGAATTCTTTTCTATTACTAGAAGAGATATTGTTATTATATTCTGTACATATTAGCTATAAATTGATATCTGGGTTGAATTAAAGTTTACACCATAATTAGTGGTTTCTTCTCTAAGATTAAGAATGGAACATAACTTGTTCTTATCATATCTTAATATCTAATTTCTTACTACTACATATCTGCTTCATCTGGTATTAACAGGTCACATAATTATTGCTATTTCTCTGTAAGCCAAAACTCAGATTGCCTTTGTGACACTGGCAGTAGTAGAATATGTCCCCAGAGAACTTCGTTGCTGGGGTAGAGATCTCTATACTGCCAAGTCTTCAATCTTCACAAACCTTGACACAAAATGAAGCAATAGAAACAATAACAAAATACTTTTCCCAACCACCAACCCCACTGAAACCAATCTAGGGGGCAAATATTGGTAAAATATTATAAGCCATACACCTGAATTACTGGAACCTATAGAACAGGAAGTTAGGAAACAGTTCAAAGTTATACTCAGCAGGATTAGGGAAGATATAACTAGATACAATTAAACATATAATGGAAGTAATACCATAAAATGTGCAGAAATTTTCAGAAGACACTAATTCTAAATGACCTATGCAAAATAATACAGAACATGAATAACCAGTTTGTAAAACAATTAGAGTCCATGAAAAAGTTTGAATCTGAAATCCTGTAGGTTAAAATTCATATGTAAATTATAGGTGGAAGGATAGACAAGTGTGTGCACAGTATTTCAGAAATGGAAAACACTAATGTCTTCAAAGATCAGCTAGTGAAAGACACCTTTAACAAAGTGAAATAAAGTGAAAATTTACACACCAATTACTAGATGATGAAAAGAAATCGAATCTAGTAATAAATGGGATAGGTGAAAAAGCAAAAAACAATACAAATGGAATAAGGAATCTTGTACACATGAATAATTGCAGAAAATTTCCAAGATGGAGGAAAAGAAAAAAAAAAAGTATAGCTAAAGAGGCATACAGAACACCAAACAGCCATGACCAAAACAGAACTTCTCAGTGTAATACTGTACTGAAAATGCTGAATTCTGTCATAGGAACAAAATCTTAAAATATGTTAGAAAAAGGCCACAAATTACATACAAGTTTAAACCTATTAAATTCACAGCAGACTTCCCTACACAAACTTCAGGGACTTGGAATACTTGAAGTTAAGTATCTCAAGGCCTGAAAGGTAACAAATTCTAGACTGGAAGTATGTGTCCTGCAAAATTGTCTTTTAA
Organism: Ctenomys sociabilis; assembly: GCA_004027165.1. Lineage (NCBI taxonomy): Eukaryota > Metazoa > Chordata > Mammalia > Rodentia > Ctenomyidae > Ctenomys > Ctenomys sociabilis. The sequence goes on from PVKA01055256.1 coordinate 8,413, forward strand.
AATTGGTGAAGATATACGGATTTTCCATAATAAGGAACACCTCAAGAAATTCATGGCCACCAAAAAACATTACAGAATGCTCAAGAATGTAAGAGATGAAGCCAACAATGTGAGTGCAAAAAGAAAACTGAATATGAGTGGCAGGATGAGTAGATAAGCAAAAGGGGAAAATGAGAAAATCATCAACAGGAAAATAATACAATGATGGGAATAAATCCTTATGCCTCAGTAAGATCTCTCAATGTGAATGTATTAAATTTCCCATACAAGAGGCATAAATTGGCATGACAGTTCAAGAAAGAAACAACTATGTGCAAAATAGCAGAAATACATTTACCTTAGAAATATACCAACACATTAATAATCAAAAGATGGATTTCAAGCTGAGAATAACCAGAACAGATGAAGAAGCTCACTACATATCAGTTAAGGAGACAATAAAATAGAAAGATTTGACAATTATAAACATTCATACAACAAATACTGGCACATTCAACTTCATAAAATACATTGTAATGGACATGAAAAATCAAATAAATCCCAATACAATAGAAACAGGGAACTTAAATAACCCACTGCAACAAACAGAAAGTTCAACTAAAAATCAACAACAAAAAAGAATCAAAGTTGAACCAAACCTAAAAGAGAAAGGGCCTTAACATATATCTACATGTTTTTCAATGCAACAAGAGAATACACATTCTTCTCAGGAGAGCATGAACTTTCTCCAAAATAAACAATACACTGTCAGATACATCATGCTTAATTAAATGCAGAAGGATTGAAATTATCCAATGCATATTAACAAGTCATAGTGCAATGAAACTAAAAATGAGTGGCACAAAAAGCCACAGAAACCATGCAAAAAGATGGAAATTAAACAATGCCTTATTGAATAATCGATGAAATTAAAGAAGAAATTATAATGTCTTATAGTCAAATGATAATATGAGCATAACATTGAAGAATCTATGGGTTACAGTGAAAGTATTCCTGAGAGAGAAGTTCATAGCAGTAAAATTCCCACATCAGAAAAATAGAAAGAGCTCAAATAAATGACCAAACAATGCAACTCAAGGTCCTAGAGAAATAAGACAGCAATCTCAAAGCTTACTCAAAGAGGAATTTATAAAGATTGAGGCAGAATTTAATAAAATTAAGACAAAAATATACAAAAAAGTGTTGGTTCTTTAAGAGATTAAACAAAATAAAGAAATCCTTAGCCACTCTTGCCAAAATCAATAAAGAAAAATTGCAGAGATTAAAATCAGAAAGGGTTCTACTGAATTCCAGAAGATTATTGGTAACCACTTTGATAATCTATACTATAATAAGTAGAAAATACACAAAGGATGCAAAATTTATAAATATGTAAGACCTACCGAAGCTTAGCCAAGAAGATATAAACCCCTAAACAGCCAATATCAGTCAGAGAAATTAAAGGAGTAATTTTTTTAAATTCACAAATAAGAAAAGCTCAAGTCCTGAAGGATGTACTGATGAATTTTACAAGAATTTTATAGATCTAATGCAAATACTCCTCGTATTCTTTAATGAAATGAAAAAGAAACATTAGCCCTGATGTAATTCTTAGAACCAAGCATTTCCCTGATGCCAAAACCAGAAAAGGATCTAACTAAAAATAGAACTACAGGACAATCTTTTATTGAACACAGATGTTGAATAACTCAATATAATACTAGAAAACAGAGGCAATGAATCATCTGAAAGATCACACATCATGAACAAGTGGAACTTATTCCAGAGATGCAGAGATAGTTCAACATAGACAAAACAATAAATGTAATAGACCACATACAGAAAAACAAGGAACAAAACCACAGAATCAGCTCAATAGATGAAAAAACACTGACAAAATTCAATGTGCATTGAAAAAATCTATAGGTGACAAACCAACAGCAGTATCATATTAAATGGATGGAAGCTGAAAGTTTTCATCCCTAAAATCAGGAAGCAGACTAAAATG